>LNAC01000307.1:1139506-1317164 GCA_002007465.1 Ailurus styani | reverse complement strand
CCACCTCCTCCACCTCCTCCACCTCCTCCACCTCCTCCACCTCCTCCACCTCCTCCACCTCGGCTCCTGGGGCCTGTGCGCCTGTTTGCCCCTAGCCTGGGTTTGGCTTTTCTCTGTACTACTCCCCTTGGTCCGTTGTACATTTTTTTGCCGATGTTTGGCGGGGACCCGTGGTTCCCAAACAACAACGTACCCCGCAGTCTCTTCACCTTTGACCGAGACCGGAGGGGTTCCGAACTTTAACGCGTCCGGGGTCCGAGGGCCCTTGTCCCCCCCCCAGCTCCCCCCCCGCCCAGGTGACCAGTCATCCCACGCTCACACCCTCTTTCTTGTCAAAGGGACTTCCCAGCTCTGCCCTGGAAGGCCCGTTATTGTCTACAGAAAGGCCCTGAGGAGAAACGTGGAGTTGGATACACAATTTACTGACCGAGTTTTCAGGTTTCCCTTAATGAGACGGAAACAATGAGCTCACCCTGAGGTTTTAGCCTGCTCTAGAAATGGAGGGAGTTCCTCCCAACTTAGCTCAAGTTTGAAGGCTTTTAAGGAGAAATCTGCTAGAGAGGAGAAGCGTCAAAGTGAACCCACTTCTGCAAGCACGGGAGGATCTTGGTCCAAGGGGTTCTCTTTGTTTGCAAAGATTTGTTTCTTAAAAATTCTGTGAACGTAAACATTGTTTTCAGATTTGGACTGGGTCTTAAGAATTTGACGTCTTTTAGTGCCATTAGACATAATATTGAAACCTGGGAGAAGAGTTTTAAAGTACAAAAGCCACCTCTTAGGATTTATGATAAGTCCTGCTTTAGGGGATTAGTGACAACTCAGGCCGTCTAAGCGAAAACTTGCTGTGCAATTGAAGGCACTAGTTTGCTTAGAGAATTTTGTTAGGGCTGTATGCTCCTGACGTTTTAAAACAACAGTACAAATACCGTTATAATTGTATCTTGCATTTGTATCTGTCATTGATACACTTGGTTTGTACCTCAAGACCCCTTTTGCATTGGTCTGTGTTTATGGAACTGTTTGGAAGATGAGGAAAGAGAGCCTAAGGGAGGCGTCTTTAATGAGGTCATGTCTAGGAAGTGATAGAATCATTTCTAGAATTTCAGGTCTTCTGATCGCTCATTCAGTGTTCAATTCACTATATTATATTTCATTTTTTTGTGGCAATAAGGTGACTGAGTAGAAGCAAGGAGGCTCACCTACAAAATTTAAGAAATACTATTCAACCGCTTTTACATTTTTGTTTTTAAGAGTTTACTTTCAGCTTTTTAACTTTTTATTACTGAAGTTTTCATGTTATTTTTTCCCCCCCAAACATATCGAAAAGTTGAAGAATAGCCCATTTGGACATTCATATGTACCACCTACTTTTAAAAGTGTTGCCATTTTGCCTCATTTCCTTTATCTGCCTATCTTACATGTTTTTTGGTGAACATTTTCAGAGCACATTGCAGATATCGTGACAATTCGCACCTAAGTCCTATTGATGTGTCTATATGGATGTTGTAAGAATAAGAGCAATTTTCTGTATAAGCACAATACTGTAATTGTACTTAAGAATAATCTCTACAATCTAATATAGGAATGTAGTATGTATTCACATTTTCCCCTTTGCCCCGAAAATGTCCTTTTGGTCATTTATTTTGGAACCAGTATCCAAGAATGCATTACGTTTGTTTCTGTTAGTTTCTTTTAATTTATTGTAGTTTCCTCTCTCTCTCTCTCTTTCTCTCTCTCTCTCTCTCTTTTTTTTTTTTTTTGGATGACATTGGCCTTTTGAAGATACCAGGCTACCATTAGTCTTGTAGAATAACCCGCATTCTGTATTTTACTGACAGTTTCCACTTCGTTAGGTTTAAATCGTTCCCTCTATCACCTGTATTTTGTGTAAACTTGAAGTTAGATCTGAAGCCTTGTGTAGATCAGGCTTAATATTTTTGGCGAGAATACTTAAGTCATGCAGTGTACTTCACATTTTACAACGTCAGAAGGTACATGAAGGAGGGTTATATGTTACCCTATTAGTAATCCTAAATTTGATCTCTTCAATAAAATGGTGATAGACTATCTTTTCCACGCTAAGCTTTTTCTTTTGCAATTAGCAAGTAATGTAGGGAGTGATATTTTGGCATTAGTATTGGTATGAATTTACCTGTAGTAATTTGATAATTAGATCATTGGGAGCAATCCTCTAGGAATGGGGGGTGAAGGAAAGGAGCAGTTTTGGAGGATAGGATGCACTAATCTAGTTTAGGGAAGTTGGAATTTCTGCTGTCCGTTGGCATCAGAGCCTGTAGATGTCAGAGACTTCACCTGCTTTGAAAGTTTGCTTAGGGCCCTTGTAGCGGTAGTGAGCTATGATTGATAGGAAAGTTCTGAGGTAGTTAAATGTTGGAGAACTACAAATCTCAGCATCTGCACTTCAACCCATTAGTACCAGGTAAGCTATCTATTCCAGTCCTGTTTCTTTAGTCCAGTGTTTTACTACGCAGAATTGGCTTTTTTAGTAGGAGAGAGGAAGGCAAAGGAAAGAACACATAATTTTTGTACACTGCTCTCCTACACTTGCTTTATTTATTCAAGAGAACACTTAGAACCATACCAAGATTTTCTTTTCCTCCTGTACAAATTCAGCAGGGGATGTATCTGAATGTAATAATAATTCTGGTAAATAGAAAGTAAACTATAGTTTTAGGTGACAGGAAATTGGAGATTAGTGATGACATTTTGTTACATTTCAAAAATAACTTTTGAAAGGTGAGATATATTTATGACATGTTCACTAATTAAATATATAATACTGATTAGTTTATCTTTTCCTGCTTCAGAGGACTCAAAAAAATCTGATTGTTCAGTCAGGTTATTTTAAAGATATAAATAATGATTTACTTGGTAGTTTGTATCAAATGTGTGTGTGGAATTTTTATTCATTTCTACAAAACAGTTTTCTTTTAAGGACTCTTGTAACTATCATTATACCAAGAAAAATAGCTAATGCTATTCACCATCTAGATTTAAAGGAACTATTTCATTTTTTTTTACATTTTATATTATTTTGTATAATTTTCATTATATAATTTATAGAAAAATAAGGGGATTATGTAAAACAACTCACTAGAGCTTTTAATTAGAACTTAAACATAATCTCTTTGTGTATATCTTAAGACATTAAAAATAAATATATATCATGCATCTAATTGCATGCCACCCCTACAGTGAATATGCACAGTTTTTTAGTTTATATGCACACAAAGAACATCTTCCTTTGTTCTTCCCACTTTGAGGATCTGTGCAAAAAAGTGGTGTGGTTGAAGGGTTAGACAAAATTCTTTCCCTGGTTCTTGCAGGTTCTTTTCCTAGTTGCATGAGGAAGAGTCTTCTTGGTAATTGAAGCTTTTCCTATGTCATTCCTTTCAAGTATATGTTCTGACCCTCTTAATGAGTGTATCTACCTCTCCTGTAGTCTTTTTATAATATGGCTCTCTTCATGTTAATTTATGCAAGTTTTTTTTTAGATTTATTTATTTATTTTAAAATTTTAAAATTTTAAAATTTTATTTCTCTCTCTTTAGAGAGAGAGTGTGCAAGTCAGGGGAGAGGCAGAGGGAGAGGGAGAGAAAGAATCCTCAAGCAGACTCTCTGCTAAGTGCAGGGCTTGGTCCCAGGATCCTGATCTCATGACCTGAGCCAAAATCCAAGAGCTGGTTGCTCAATGGACTGAGCCACCCAGGCTTCCCTGCAAGGGTTTTTTAATTCATTTATGCTTGAGAATGCATTGAGCTGAGAAGAAAAACTAGTGTTTTGTTTTGTTTTTTTAAAGATTTTATTTACTTATTGGAGAGATAGAGCATAAGGAGGCAGAGCAGGAGGCAGAGGGAGAGGGAGAAGGAGGCTCTCTGCTGTGCAGGGAGCCCGATGCAGTGCGCGATTCCAGTACCCTGGGATCATGACCTGAGCTGAAGGCAGTTGCTTAACCAACTGAGCCACCCAGGCACCTGAAAAACTAGTTTTTCTTAGGACAGTAAGAATCATCAAATATGTATGAAGTCCTTGCTGGGTAATACTAAGCCAGTTCTACACTTACAAAAATTTTGTCACAAGTTGTATTTCTGACAGAAATTTTAAATTCTTTTCTCCATGCTTGTAATTTTTGTATTACTCTTGGTTGTACTCTTTCTCCTTTTCTGAAGCTCTGTGTAGATTATGTCTTTCAACCTTAGGATGTTTCACTGTCCCATGTTGTCCAGATTTGTATATCTATTTTCCTGGTTTTGAAGGTATATATACCTGAAATGGGCAATGTTGTCTGAATGTGACCACTTATCAACTGTAAATACCGATTTGATATTTAAAATATTAATGATAAGTTCTAGCTTATTCTGGGGCTTTTTTGCATGTGTATCATTAAATGCAATACTTAAAGAATTTTTTGTAACTTTTGAGAGTTCTTAATCTTGTTGAGGGGAAGCTGGCCATCTTCTTTGCATCATAATTGCAAGATCTTTTCAGTTCTAGATTTGTAGATACCAATTAGCATAATCAATCCAATAAATTAAAAAAATTTCCACATTATTTATTTCCTTCTAGTCACCGTCGTATATATGTGCATGCAAAACTTGTCCACTTATGAGCTGTATCAAGTTACTCTCCTCTGAAGATTCAGTCTGAGTTCCCAAATTTCGTCATTAGAGTCTAAGGTGCTTGCTACCTCTCTTTGCGTTCAGTTTTAGGTTCATCTAATGATTGTGAAATGTGACCTCTGCCAGTTTTCTTCTGTTCCATAATGGGCAGAAAATAAAAGTTCCTAGTTCTTAACTATATTCAGTGAAAACTAAAGACAGTTGAAGATCAGGATATGCTGTGCTAACCTATGCCACTTTGACCTAAGAGTTATTTTGAGTAGACTGCAATTTAGAATTAACAGAAACAAAAACTGTTTTCTGTTCTGTTATCTGCCTAAAAGCTAGTCATAAATATCCCTTTGTGAAGATGTTTTCCCCCTTGTACTAGGAAAGGAAGAGTGACTCTTACTACTTGAGATGGAGAGTTAATACCAAGATGACCTTGCATAAACAGACTTAATGAGAATAACCCTTATCTTCCATTAGTTCTCCCATGTATTTTCTAGTTACTTCTCCATCATTTATTGTCTCTCAAAGCCCTAATCCCCTTTTCTTTGTTAAAATGGTATATAAGACCTTGGGTCTAACCACTTTGAGCTTTATTTCTTTTTTGTGAATTCCCGTGTATATAAATATTAATGAAAATTATGTGCTTTTCCTCCTGTTAATCTGTTGTTTGTTAGTTTAATCCACAGGTCCCCAGGTACTGCAACATAAAAGGGTAGAAGTAAAGTTTTTTTCTTCTCGACACAGACTGAAAAGATGATGTCTTCAATCTTATATATCTTTTTGAAAGTTAATGCAATATTTTGTGCAAAACAATAAGAAAACTGAAAGAAGAGTGAAAGATAATGCATAGTGATGATTTATTTCATTGTTGCATTATCCTTCTGGGCAATTAAATCATACTTATATTTTCTTTTTCTTTTTTTTTTTTAAAGATTTTATTTATGTATTTGACAGAGAGAGATCACAAGTAGGCAGAGAGACAGGCAGAGAGAGAGGAGGGAGCAGGCTCTCCACTGAGCAGAGAGCCTGATGCGGGGCTCGATTCCAGGACCCTGAGATCATGATCTGAGCCGAAGGCAGGGGCTTTAACCCACTGAGCCACCCAGGCGTCCCTACTTATATTTTCTTATTTTGTTTGTTTGTTTGTTTGTTTGTTTTGTAAGCGTAGTTGGGAATATATGTTTAGCAATGGTGAAGTAATACCCAGGATGATGGAATTAGCAAAATATTCCAAGAGGTAGGAAAAATAAAATCACTAAAATCACATAATGTATCTTAGATTTATAAAAGCCTAGTAGGTAGGCTTACATAGTAATTGTAAAATACAATGAGTTTTATTCTATTTAAAAGTAATAAATGTTGTTTGAAGATTTTTAGGAAATAATAAAAGCCATAAAATGTCAATCTTTATAACTAGAACTACTCAAGAAAGAAAATAAAAAACTAAAATTGTGTTTATGGATTCTGATAGTATATTGAAGGTTAATGGTTAATTTGGACCATCAGATATACAGAGTTCCACCCCTTTCCAACACATATATTAAACCTGCCTGCCTTTCCATTGTACCATGATAGTTTATTCAGCTGTTTCAACTCCATCTGTAATGAATGCAGGTAGTACTTAGAAAGTTATTCCTTGAAGTTTCTGTTCCAAAATATTCTTGTTACCATTTTTTCTTTCTTCCCGACTTTACCTTCAGAGCTCCTCTGCAGTAAAAAATGATTAACTGAAACCCTGTAGGATCAACGTATAATATTTAGGCTTTTTGGTGAACTGGATTAAACCAAAATATTTTTTATTTCTATTTTTTTTTATTGCAAACATTTCTGCTTTTCTAGTTTAGGACATCATGGTGAGCACAGTGTGATTTTTTTTGGAATGGTACATATTTTACATGTTTTTGTTTTTAAGCAGTGCTTTTATACCCTGCTTGATAAGTGCTTTTTCTTGGAGTTGTGCTCATCATGTGAATACTCCCTGTTTAGAGTTATTATTTTACTCTTTGGATTGGTATATACAAAATTTTTGACCAGCCAGTATAGCCAGGATAGTAATTTAGCTCTCCTTTTTAAACAAAGGCTTTGAATTGATTTATGTAGTGTAGTAGTTCTCTGACTGTGGTCTTGGGGACTTGAGGTGCTTTCAAGGGTTCTATAAGATCCTCCCTTTACTACCTACCTGTCTTGTGAGGCTGGATTTCCCTTATTTCATCAGAACAATGTAATGCAACAGATTAAATATAGAAGCAGATAAGACAATACAGCTGTCTTTATTAAGACAGCTATTAATGGGTTTTGCAGAAATGTAAAACAATGCCACCACTCTAAATTTTTTGTTTTGGAAATATTTTTCACACAAATACTTATATTAATATGTAATGGGTTTATTATAGTCATTTTTTTTTAAGATTTTTTTATTTATTTGACAGAGAGATCACAAGTAGGCAGAGAGGTAGGCATTGAGAGAGGGGGAAGCAGGCTCTTCGCTGAGCAGAGAGCCCGATGCAGGCCTCGATCCTATGACCCTGAGGTCATGACCTGAGCTGAAGGCAGAGGCTTAACCCACTGAGCCACCCAGGCGCCCCTGTTATAGTCATTTTTTTTTTTAAGATTTTATTTATTTATTTCACAGAGGGAGAGAGATCACAAGGAGGCAGAGAGGCAGGCAGAGAGAGTGAGAGAGGGGGAAGCAGGCTCCCCGCTGAGCAGGGAGCCCAACGCGGGCCTCGATCCCAGGACCCTGAGATCATGACCTGAGCCGAAGGCAGAGGCTTTAACCCACTGAGCCACCCAGGCGCCCTGTTATAGTCATTTTTAAGTAAATTAATATATCTTAAATTTCTCAGGTTGGGGTTTGTGGACTTCTAAGATTTCATCATTAGAAGTTAATCGAACACATTCTTTCTTTCTTTTTTTTTTTTTTTTGCTAGGTTTGGGATTTCCTTAGCATGACAACTGCTTTAATGACTTTCATTTGAGGGCTGTTAACTAAAGCAAAGATCATTAGTCTATGAAATAATTTGCTCCTTGCTTCTACTACACCTGTGTGTTCTTTTTGTGGGTAGTTGTTACTTTTGGCAAGTTTTAGAAGGAAAAACCTGAGGGCTTGGGAGGGGTCTGAGTTTTTTGGATGTAGGTAATTTCTGTTTTCTGCTTTGTTTACTCATTTTGGTTTTCCCATTCAGTATTTAAGATTATCTGACTTTGTACAGGACTGCTGACTACTGACAGGCCCTAATGAACAAAATGGCTTTATTAAGTTCCATGGGTAAAAATAGTAATAGACCTCTCAACTTTATTGAATAGAAAAAAAATAAATAAGAAAATTGGCCCTACTTTTTTGACACTACATTGTTGGTATTTTTGTTTAAGAAGTTAAAACACAAGAGATGTCTTTCTAATCTTTTATTGTAGTATTTAGAGATTACAAAGTATATTCATAGATCATATTTCATCTTCAAAAAAATGCTTCTTTGAGATGGTGGTTTTACCATCATCTGTCCCTTACAGATGAGGGAATTGAGTCTCAAAAAGTTCATTTCATTCATTATAATACTTACTGGGTGCCAGATGCTGTATATTAATTTTGTAGGATATGATGCCTTGGTCTTCCCTCATTCCAACCTCAGCCTTGTAATCCCAGGATTGCATGTTCTTTTCTTGGGTTAGATAGCATAGGAGTAGCCTGGCAGCACAGCCGCCAGTGGAAGTGCCAGTTCCTAGAACATTTGGGCTGTTCTGTACCTCATGCATTCTGGAAGCTTCTAGGTCTAGGATAGCGCAGCTCTGCCTGGATTGATGAGAGTTATTGAGGGGTTTGGAATTGATAAGTGACACAATGAAAACATTATTTTAGGACATTGTAAATATGGTGGTTCTGTGTTAAATGGATGAAATCAGATCCGGATGCTGTGAGGCTGAGTATAAGGTGAATTTTACAAAGTAAATCTTACTATGGGTGTGAAGTTTTAAGGACCTGAACAAATACATAATGAATGGAAAATGAAGGGTGGTTGTAGGAGATATTTTGAAGGAAGATGAGAGTACTGAGGAATTGATTAGATATGAAAAGTAAAAGAGGGAGACACTGAAAAGAACTTTTAAGATGGGACGCTTTGGTGGGTTGGTAAGCATCTGACTCTTAATCTTGGCTGAGATGTTGATATTGGGGTTCTGAGTTTGAACCCTGCATTAAACTCTGCACTGGGTGTGGATCCTACTTAAAATTGTTAAAAAAATTTTGAGGACTCAAGATCAAAAGGATGACAATTTCATTGGTGGTAAAAGAGAAGTGCAAAAGTAGAACTAATTTTTATAACTGAGGTAAGGTTAACGTAACATTAAGTTCACCATTTAAATTATTTTAAAGCGTACAATTCAATGGCATTTAATACACTCACAGTGTTAAACAAGCATCAACACTAATCTCAAAATAGTAATTTCAGCTTCTCAAAAGGAAGCCCATTACCCATTAAGTAATCTCTCCACAATCTCCCCACACCACAAACCTTAGCAACCACTGATGTACTTTCTGTCTCTGGATTTGCCTATTCTGGACACTTGATGATAACAGAGTCATACAATATGTGACTGACTTCTTTCACTTAGCATAATGTTCTCAAGGTTCATCCATTTAGCATGTATCAGTACTTCATTTTTTTTTTACTGCTGAATAATATTCCGTTGTATGAATATATAATTTTGTTTATTTATTGATCAGTTGATGATTTGGCTTATTTTCACTTCTTGGCCATTATGAATAATGCTGTAGGGCTAATTTTTGTTCAGAAGTTATGTTCAGTTCTGGAAATACTAAATTTGAAGTGGGTTTAAATATCTAGATGGCACCTTTCAGGAGTTAAGAGATGACAGGCTCTAACTTAGTTGAGGAGTCAGGGTTGGAGATTAATATCTGATGATTTTATAGGTTGCTATTGAGAATTGATAGCTAAGACTGTGGGATTTATTAGACCTTTCATTTAGGGAACAATTTGTGCGAGGTTGAGGACTAAACTCTGAAAAACCTGATTTTACACTATTTAAGGAGCAAGAGAATATGGAGAATCTGTATAGAGTTAAGTAGGAGGAGATGGGTAGAGAACCAGTCATATAAACAAATTTTGAGGAGGATGTTTCAAGAAATTGGGATATAATAAGGAAAATGTAAATGAAAAAAGGGTCATTTGATTTGGCAAGGGGAGGGTTATGAGGATCTTCAGTTGGATACCTTCAGCAGAATACTGTGCAGTAGAAAATGTAGTAGCTGCACTGGTGTGCTCGACTTATTTTTGACTGACAGAATGCGTGGTGATTACTAGAGCAAATGGACTGTAGCCTGGATCAGGATCAGCAGAGGTTTTACTTGGATGAAATGGAGGTGGTGCAAAGAGAGAGTTCCATATCCTTATGAAGAAGAGTTCCTTTTACATAGAAGCTTTTAATGACTCTGCTGATTTAGATTGATTTGTAGATGTAAGCAGTCTGCTGAAGCACAGGCTTTCTACTTATTGATATTACATTAAATTTGTTATAAAAAACGTTAAAATTTCAAAAATGGGTTTATCATTATGATTTGAGATTTCAGATTTTGCTTTGAATTAGTGTCTGTGAAGTAGAACTTGATATCGTTGGGAGTTGACATCAAACAGGTTTATTAAAATGCAATTTATATTGTTGAGAATTATCAACTATTATTTTTTCTTCAGGAATTTACTTGCTTTGAACAAACTCAAGAATTTTATCCTCAGTGTTGAACTTCAGCCCAGTTGCTTCATTCATTACATTAAACTTGAATTTTTCTAGAAAATATTTGGGTATGGTAGGTTGATTACCAAAAGACTTTATTCATAATACCCAAATGGCATTTTATAATTCAGCATTCCCAGAACATTTTTTTTTAAACCGAAATAATAAATTCCCTTTGTCTAGGTAAAAATTTATATCCCTGTAACAGATGGATATGTTAATAATATTAGGGTTAGAAGAGCCCTTGAAGATGTTGAAAGTGACCATTTTTAATTATATAATGCTTAAATTTTTCATATTTTTCTTTGGTGATATATCACATCTTGAGTTCATCTCATTTCCTCATATTTTAACTATTGTTTTTTTCTTAGGTTGAGATGAAATCTGCTTCCCTGTAATTTTGGTCTTGTTCCTGATAGAGGCAAGTGGTATATGGCTGAAATCTCTGGCCTTTTAAGTGCCTAGATTTGAATCCTTGCTCTACTCTTAGTTGTGTTACTTTGGGCTAGGTACTTAACCTCTGTAATTCAGTTTTTATAGCTGTAAAGTGAGGATGATAATAGTGTCTACATCATAGAGTTTTTTGAAGATTAACCAAAGTTATGTATGTGTTTAATTAATATTAGCAAATGGTAATGAAAGTTGTTACTATAAATAACATGATTTGTAATTATGGTAATGTAATAGTATATAATGAATTAAGTAGTTATGTTGAAGCTCAACACTAGAAATGAAATTCTCTAGTTTACTCAAAACAAGTAAATATCACTGATACTGTTATTATGACTTGAATCACAAAGAATAAATTATCTTCTTTCCTTCTTTCTTATCACAAACTTAAAAATAGCTGTAAATAGCTTTTACTTCTACCACTACCCCACAATGTCATGTTTCCTAGGTTAAATATCTTTAGCCTTTTGATCTAGACAGAGCTCTAATTCTAATTCATTATAATGGACATCTGTTTTTGTTACCCAGCATCTTCCCTCCTACTTTGGTAACGGATCTCTTGATTTTCCTTTGGGGAAATCTTCATCTTACTGTTGTTGTTTTTGGTTGGTTGGTTGGGTCTCTATCTCTGGTACCAGGGGGAGCATGTGATGTAGGACTAAACCTATTACAAGTCCTTAGCACTAATGATTGGATTTGGGAAAGGCATATGATTTAAGCCAAGCCAGTTAACTCCAGTCAGAGCTAGTACTCTTTTTAGTGTCCTAGACTTGAATCTTGGAAGGTGTTAAATTGGAGCTGGTATAGTCATTCACAGCTTCTTCTGAGGGTAGAAACAACATAGAGAAAGTGAAACCCAGGAATGGAGATAGAAAATCTAGATTTACATATCATTGTTTAAATTGTACCTATATTTAGTTCTTTAAATGAACTGAGGAATTCTCTTTTGCTTAAGCCAGTTTGAGTTGGGTTTTCTGTTACTTATAGTTGAAAGTCATTGCCAATACACAGTACTCCAAGTGGGGATTGATTAGGACAGAATAGAATAAAACCACTGTCTCTTTGATTTTAGACTCAAATTCTGTTATTTTGACAATGTATCACAAATCTGATTGTATCAGTTCTTGCTGAAAATCCCCTCCTTGGCTTTCCATTGCTCTGTAAGGGAAAAATTCCCAACATGATCTCTAGAGGCTGTGTTGTTTGACTTCTGTGTTATCTCCTACCATACACCCCCTTTTCTTTTCCCCTCACACTGATATTTTTCAGTTTCTCATATTTTCTGTGCCATAGATCTTTTTTTAATTATTTTTTTTATTTTTTCAGTGATCCAAGATTCATTGTTTATGCACCACACCCAGTGCTCCATGCAATACATGCCCTCCTTAATACCCACCACCAGGCTCACCCATCCCCTCTCCCCTCCATAACCCTCAGTTTGTTTCTCAGAGTCCACAGCCTCTCATGGTTCGTCTCCCCTTCCGATTTACCCCAGTTCACTTTTCCTTCCCTTCCCTTCCCCTAGAGTCCTCCATTTTATTCCTTATGTTCCACAAGTAAGTGAAACCGTATGATAATTGACTTTCTCTGCTTGACTTATTTCACTCAGCATAATCTCCTCCATACCCGTCCATGTTGATACAAAAGTTGGGTATTCATCCTTTCTGATGGCTGAGTAATATTCCATTGTATATATGGACCACATCATCTTTATCTATTCATCTGTTGAAAGGCATCTCGGCTCTTTCCACAGTTTGGCAATTGTGGACATTGCTGCTGTGAACATTGGGGTACATATGTGTGCCATAGATCTTTTGCACACGCTGTTCTTCCTGCATGGAATGCTTCTTTTCCTTTCCTGTCCTCTTTCCCATTAACTCCAGTCAAGGCTGAGTTCCAACCCGTTCCCTTCTTTCTTTGCTTGTTCACTGTGAAGATTCCTATATGTATGATCTTTTTTTGAAGTGACATTTGAAATTATTTAAAAAATAATACTGTATATCCATATTCTCCTCTTTGGGGGACCTTTTCTTCTATTCTTGGGGCTACCATTGTCAGAATGCAGTATTCTGCTTAAAAAAAAATTAGAATCTTTCAGAAATTGGTTAAGATTTGATGAGGTATCTTCTAAAGTTTCTGTGACCCCCCCCCCAGTATTTTGTCTGTAGTGTTTAGCTGCTGGTGATCAGATGTTTCTAAGTGTACACTTTGTGTGGTTGAAATGTACCCTTTTCAAGAATAAATCTGTGGTTTTTAACAGTAACTGATTAACTGGACTGATTCTAAAGAAGTTATAGGTATTGAGTTTTCTAACAATAAAGCATTTTAAAAAATAAGAGGTGTAAAAGTGGGAAGTACTGATTTGAAATTTGGTTTCATCTGCTTAATGTTTATAAATAAATTTAATGTTAATTTCTTTATAAAATTTCATATTTAAACATCTGCATTTTATGGGATAGTTGTGGGTCTTTTAAAATTATATAGGGTTTATTGCTTATGCTTTAAGGTTTGTGTTTGTATGATTTATGTGCCAAGGTATACATCATCATTCTCTGTTTTTCTAACCCTGTTACAGTTAATTTCCATGATGGAATCAATAGGTGATGGATATTAAAGTGATATAAAAGTAGAATTTTTAAAATGTGTCTCTGTCCTCAAAGGACTATGTATGTTTTTAAGATAATGAACGTTTTTTTTTTTTTAAAGATTTTATTTATTCAATTGACACAGAGAGAGAGATTACAAGTAGGCAGAGAGGCAGGCAGAGAGAGAGGAGGAAGCAGGCTCCCTGCTGAGCAGAGAGCCCGATGTGGGCCTCGATCCCAGGACCCTGGGATCATGACCTGAGCCGAAGGCAGCGGCTTTAACCCACTGAGCCACCCAGGCGCCCGATAATGAACGTTAAAATGAATTTTTTAGTATCAGCTTGAGATAGTTGGAAATTCTTGAGAGATCACAAAATTGGGGTTGGAAATACTAAATTGTTACTCACAGTTAAGAACCCACTTTGAATCCTTAAAGCTCTGTTCATTTGGGATTAGAATTCTAAAATTATAGACCTCCGTTTCGGTATGCCATTAGTCACAAAGACTGAAGAATTGTTTATAAAATGAAATAGAATGTAAACCAAAGCTTTAAAGTTAGTGGAATGATTTGAATACCTGATTTCTTGTGAAATTTGTGAGAGGAAAAAAAATGTTTTGGTGACACTATGTCATCAAAATCATTCTGATGAAAAACTCTTCTAAGTATATAAGTAACGGCTACCTTGTTAATCTTAGACAAAATTTATGAGTTAGTTGAACATTATTTGTATACGCTATCCTTATTTTGAATAATAATTTTCAGTATTAAAATGATTGTATTAAAAAATAAAAAAATAAAATGATTGTATTAATTTTGGTTTTGTATTTTCCCTTTTATATTAATCTGGTTTTTGGTGTTGCTAATTTCTTGGTTAGGAATGCAAGTCCCCAATTAAAACATTATCTTTATGATGAGAAAAAAACAAAGATTAACTTTATAATGTGGTTTCTCAGATTATTTCATTGAATAACTTTTGGGGTCTGGGGAGATGGAGAATTTAACCATTCACCGTATTCCTCACTTTTTTATTTTACTTGCTGCTTACTGATTTTTAAAAAGGATTTCTTTTAGAAATTAAAATCAGTGATGCATGTAAAATGAAAGTTTTTTTTAATGGAAAATGGTATAAGACAGTTTATCCAAATGTTAATTTTTGTATGTTGATTATCTTTGAGTTAGATACTTGTTTTACTCTATGAGACTAGTAGTATATAATTTAACTGTATTGATACATTATAGGTGTGTGTGTTATATTTATTTATATGAAGGTTTAAAATTTTTTATGTGTTTTCACTGGTTTACAGACACTTCTTTCTTAAAAAGATGAAAATATGGTAGGATAGATTTGACAGCTATATTCTAGAAGGTATACTTACAAAGCTAACATTTTATCTTGTGAAATACTATTGTAATGAAGATCTTAAAAAACAAAAT
Organism: Ailurus styani; assembly: GCA_002007465.1. Taxonomy (NCBI): domain Eukaryota; kingdom Metazoa; phylum Chordata; class Mammalia; order Carnivora; family Ailuridae; genus Ailurus; species Ailurus styani. The sequence goes on along the minus strand of LNAC01000307.1, from coordinate 1,302,318 downwards.
TCTAAATGCTCAGCTGATAGCTTTTAAATTCTAGTATAGTAACAAAATTATGAACCCTAATTTTTAAGGTTCTTGAAATGGTATTAAGCACAGAGTTAAAAATTGTTAAGATTTATTCGATGATTTCTGTGTGCCAGGCACTGAGCTATGTGCTTTATGTCTGTTATCTAATTTAATCTTCACTATAACTTTATGAAATGAGTTACATATGTATAGTAAAACAAGGCATAGAGATTAACTTTTCCAGGGTCATCCAGATAATGGTTGAGTCAGAATTTGAAGGTGGCATTCATTCTTCACCATGTTTTACTGTTTATTGTTAATAAATGTTTAACGTACACAGTATACAGTGAAGTATAGAGCTAAATTGGGCTGTAGAGATTATTAGTTGACCTAAGAGCTGAGACCCAGAATTGTAAGGTGATTTGGTTGAAAGTTGTAGCAGTGCTGGGGCTATGATTTGGTTCTTCTGGCTTCTAGCCTAATGCTTTCTTCATGTGCAGACTCTACAGCTGTGGTTTGTGGAATTACTTGATCTTTTATCAGAAAGTAAATAGAACTATATCTAGTACATAGCATACCTGTGCCATACTGTGTGCCAGAGCAAATACATTACCTTTATTTAACACGCTGTTATTGTATCAGGTGATACCTCTGAATGGATAAAAGTAAATTTTTCTAACAATTAAAAATTTAGACCTACATTTCCATTGATTTTTAAAATTTCTGTAGAAAAATTATTTAAGATATTAATTTAATTTTAGATATATAAAAGCTGAAACAAAAAATAGTCAGTTAGGAATTAAAAATATTTATATGACCAGTCTCCAACAGCGAATGAATTATTTTCTAAAAAGTCTGACCAAGTCAGTTAATTAGAATTTATTTTTTCTTCATAGAAACAAGTGTATTAAACATGGTCGTGAAACCAGTCGGTAGCTGAAATTGAGTGTTCTCTTTCCGGCTATTTTGAGGCTCAGTATGAGCTGTAGGAGACATTTTGGAACTTTGAGATCTCCACTGCATACCTTTGCTGGATATTCCACTTCCATGGCAGCTGATTTAATCCTTCATAGAATTCCGTGTCTTCAAACCATAAGAGACTCCTGATCTCACAAAACAAACTGAGGGTTACTGGGGGGTGGGAGGGTAGGGGTAGGNGGGTAGGGAGGGAAAAATAATGAAACAAGATGGGATGGGGAAGGACACAAACCATAAGAGACTCCTAATCTCACAAAACAAACTGAGGGTTACTGGGGGGTGGGAGGGTAGGGATAGGGTGGATGGGTTATGGACATTGGGGAGGGTTTGTGCTTTGGTGAATGCTGTGAAAGATGTAAGCCTGATGATTCACAGACCTGTACCCCTTGGGCAAAGATTAAAAATAAAATTAAAAAAAAAAAAAGAATTCCGTGTCTTACCACCAAAATTCTGAAGTGGTGACCTGAGAGGTTTTTATGGTGGTAATTTTGGCATGCTTCAGTGGCTAAGATGCCAAAGGAATTCATGAAAGTGTTTGTTTATTAACCAGAACAAAATATGGCAATGATTCTTTAGTCCAGTGTTGTCCAGTGGAAGTTTTCTGTAGCTTTACTGTCCAATAGAGTAGCCACGAGCCACATGTGGCTTTGAGCATTTGAAATACAGCTTGTAAAACTGAGGAACTGAATTTTAAATTTTATTTAATTTTAATTAATTTAAAGTTAAGTAATCACATGTGGCTAGTGGCTACTATATTACACAGTATAGCTTTAGGCTGAAATTATGGTTCTAATTACATCTGAGGATTTCCAACTTTATAGTGTGTTTGAGACTGTATCAGTTGAGGTTTCTAAGTAGGTTACTACTGTCCTTGAGCTTTTGAAGTAGGTTATCTTAAAGTCATCTCTATCATAATAGGCAGTAGATGTCTGTTCATATAGACAAGTCATTCATCAATTGAATATTTGTAAATTGAATACAAATTCCAGAGTTTTGATAAGAGGTATTTATATGATCACTTAGCAAAAAATAACGTATGTCAACTATATAATATTCAGAGTAACCATTATTATAGTCCAATATAACTACTCAAATTAAAAAATTATTATATTTGAGTCTCATAAGTTGTGTAATTGTGGTTCTTGAAAAATATTCTGTGTGCTTGCTAACAAGTAGGTCCTTAACATGAGCAAAAATTGTCACATATTTATCTCCTTGACATATTGATAACACTGATACTAGTTTAGAGATAAGCTACAACTATTCAAATAATTGAGTTCATGAGATCTAAGTAGTCAGACTTCAGAACTTGGTGAATTCAGTTAAACACAAGATTCATTAGAGTCTTGGCCCATGGGTCGCTCAGTTGGTTAAGCGTCCAACTTTTGATTTTGTTCAGGTCATGATCTTGGGGTCATGGGATTGAGCCTCATGAGCTTCTGTGCTCAGCAGGGTCTGCTTAAGGATTCTCTTCTCCTTCTCACTTTGTACCTCCCTCCACTCTGTGTTCTCAGTCTCTCTCTCTCTCTCAAATAAAAAAATAAATCTTTAAAAAGAAGATTTGTTAGAGTCTCTTGTGATACTAGCTAAAACATTTATAACAGTAACTTCTAAAGTTAAAATAATAGTTATTTTTCCCTGTGGATAATGCAGTACAGATAAACTGGAAACTAAAAAGCACGAAAATTTGGTGTGTCAGCCTGAGGATAAGGAAAAATATAAAGATTGAATTAGTGTGCATTTTAGTATTTTAGGTGTCTGGTGTGTAGTTTTTATCTTTTTTTGCTTTATAACTAAAAGTTATTTTAAAATTTATAAATTTTATAAAATTTATGCTGTTTGTGTGGGAATCCAGAATAATTCTTGTTTTAAATAAATGAATTAAAAAGTTTTGATAATTTTTATTCAAATAGCAGTATTTTTTCAATCCCAAAGAAATATAGCTATACTAGGTTATAAATTTCTGAAGGCAAGGACTATGACTTACTCATTTTTGCTCTTTCCCAAGAACTTAGCACATTATCTTGCATTCAGGAGGCAATGAGTAGTTATTATTTTTTTAGGTTTATTTATTTATTTTTTAGTAATCTCGACACCCAACCTGGACCTTGAACCCATGACCCTGAGAATAAGAGTTGTATACTCTTCTGACCAAGCCAGCCCAGGCACACCAATTAATCTGTGATGAAATATGTTCAATTAATTTTCTTTCCCTTTTAAGGTCTTTGATAGAAAATCAGAAACATATAAACTAAAATTTATTCAAAGTTATGTTTTCTTGTGGAAATAATTACATTTATGTCTGAAATGTGAACAGGTAGCAGTTGAAGATTAGTATTCCATAGTATTTGAAAATTCAGACTTACTAAAACAATACATCATGAAGTGATTACTCATTTTTATAAAAGGATATTTTAAAAAACTGTGTATAGTTTAATAATTCAGACTTCTTCCAAGGAGTAAGTGCTTAATAGAATTACCATTTTATTTACAAAATTTGGGTTCATTCAAGAATGAACCAATGATATAAAGTGAGTTGCAAGTATATGTCAGACATATCAAACTTAAAAATTGAGCTTTTCATAGGAAAAAAGATTAAGTGTGTATACATTTCATTTAATGAGATCTACTCTAATACTAGGTATCTTTATTTTATAGGAAGGAAAACTGAGATATAAATTGCTCTCTTGTCTGGAGTCACATGGTGAGTTTCAAGATCAAAATTAGATCCAAGCATTTCTGAACCCCAAGTTTCATATTTCAATATTTGGCATTACTTAAGTGACTCATAAAATTGACTGGTATCGTGTCAGTACTTAGGTGACAATTTACAGAAAATCAACTCTGCAGCTTGATGGGCGACAACCCTTTTCAGCCAAAAAGTAAGTGTTGCTGCCACAACTGATATTAGTATATGTGGCTTTTGTACTAATAAATTTGCTTCAGTAGAAAGGAGGAGAGGTAGGCACATTTTCCTAAAGACAAAAAAACTTAAAGTTGTTAGAGTAACAAATGCTCACATAACAAATTATGTAAATTAAGAAGCGAGTAAAGTAAAAATGAAGTTTTTTTTCTTCTTATGCCCAGTGATAACTATTAGTTCAGTGTACATAATTATCTGTTTCTTTATGCATAGACAAAAAATAATTATTTCAAAAAAACATAAAGCTGTTATGTGTCTTTAAAATTTTTTCTCAGCTATCTATCCTGAGTGTATTGACAATGGCAATGCCCTGTTAAGAAGAATGAGAAAAACCTTTGTATTCTGTATTGTTTGCTAGAGCTTCTATAACTGAGAACCATAGACTGGATGGCTTAAACAACAGAAATTTATTTCAGAATTTCTCACGGTTCTGGGGACTAGAAGTATGAGATCAAAGTGTTGGCAGGGTTGATTCCTTTTGAGGGCCATGAAGGAAGGATCTGTACCAGACCTCTCTCCTTGGCTCATAGATGCCCATATGCTTCCTATATCTTTAGATGGTCTTACCTCCAAGCATGTATCCATGTCCTGGTCTCGTTTTTTAGGACATCAGTCATATTGAATTAGCACCCACCCTAGTAACTTCATTTTAACCTCATCACCTGTTTAAAGACCCTATCTCCAAATACAGTAATATTCTGAGGTACTTGGTGAGTTAGGAGGTTGGTGAGGACTTTATAACATATGAATATTGGAAAAACACAGTTCATCCCTTAACACAAACTGATCGGAAACTTTTATTATCCATATACAGTGAGTTTCTCTAATTTTTAAATTATGCATTGCCTGACCACTTAGTTTCCTAGTCCATAAGTTATTATGTACTGTGTGCCTATTGCCTATCTAGTGTGTAGAAAGAAATATACTCAAAGAGCTCAGTTTGGTCTTGGGACATACAATATTTTTAATCATTTGTCTTGAAGAATTCTATATAATTAATAAAACAGTGTAGTTTAGGGCGCCTGGGTGGCTCAGCGGGTTAAAGTCTCTGCCTTCGGCTCAGGTCATGATCTCAGGGTCCTGGGACTGAGGCTCCTTTCGGGCTCCCTGCTCAGCGGGGAGCCTGCTTCCTCCTCTCTCTCTGCCTGCCTCTCTGCCTACTTGTGATCTGATCTCTCTCTGTGTGTCAAATAAATAAATAAAATCTTAAAAAAAAAAACACAACAGTATAGTTTAGAGAAGGGATCAGTTCGTGGTGTTCATGACATTTGGAAAAATAGGGAGGCCTTTTTTGTTTTGGTAGGTGGGCTATTAACATTTAAATAATGTTAAGATAGGAAATAATTTGTAACATACTTTTATAGAAAGGAAAAAATTTAAAAATTTATAAAAGAACGGTTCTAAAGTTGAAATGGTATTTCCTTCGTATGCCATCCCCAAAGCATTGATTCAGTTATAGTATCTTTTAGTATCTTTTAAGAGGTGGTAGGACATTGTAATTTTGAGTCAAAAGTAGAAGTGGCATTACTCTAATAAAAAATTACCCTTAGAAATGACTATATTTAAATGATAAATGAAAGATACTGTCAAAGCCAGAACCCTGGAGGGTTTTTTTTGGGGGGGGTGGTTTGATAGACCACTCCCCATCTTATTCCATATATTTAGTTATATCCACTTATATCCATCTCCACTGCTATTACTTTAGTTTAGGGCCTTAGTGCTGTTTCTCTTTTCTCTTCCCCTCCTCCCTTCCATCTTCTCTCTTTTTTTTTTTTTTTAAAGATTTTATTTATTTATTTCACAGCGGGAGAGAGATCATAAGGAGGCAGAGAGGCAGGCAGAGAGAGAGAGAGAGGGGGAAGCAGGCTCCCTGCCAAGCAGAGAGCCCAATGCGGGCCTCGACCCCAGGACCCTGAGATCATGACCTGGGCTGAAAGCAGAGGCTTTAACCCACTGAGCCACCCAGGCGCCCGCATCTTCTCTTTTTTCTCCATCTCAGCTTAAAGCAATATATGCACATAGTTTAAAAAGTCAAGACCATCTGAAAGGGCTTTAAATGGCTTAACCACAGTTTCTTGAAGAGTGCTTATGTGCATATGTGCATATATGTTGTGCTATCTGTTGCATAATCAATTTTAACCATTATCTAATATTCTGTCATGAGAATTTTTGCTTTCTTAGAGCTACCCCCTCCTTCCCTCCAAGTATCTCCCAATATAATTATTATCTCAATATTTGGCTTAATCCATAGTTGATGTTTCATTATGATGACTACAATAAATGCTGTTCACTGATGAGCATTGTAATATGCTTTTAATATGCTATTATACATAGAGTACATACATTTACCGTTCCCTCCCACTCACCCACCCTCCCTCCCTTGTCTCTCTCTCTCTCTCTCTTCCTTCCTCTCCCTCCTTCCTCCCTCCCTTCCTCCCTTCCCCCCTTCCTTCCTTCCTCCCTCTTTCTCTCTCTTTCTCTCTCATGTATCCAGCTATTAATGCTTTTCATGATTTTCATTGCTCCGTTGTATTAAAATCCGTAGGCATGTGTTCCCACACCCTTCAGTAGCCTCTCAATTCAGTTTTCTACGCAGTAAAACTTGTCCGGTAATCTAAAAGTTTACAATTTTAGGGGTGCTTGGGTCGCTCAGTGGGTTAAAGCCTCTGCCTTCGGCTCAGTTCACGATCTCAGGGTCCTGGGATCGGGATCGAGGCCCACATCAGGCTCCCTGCTGAGCAGGGAGCCTGCTTCCTCCTCTCTCTCTCTCTGCGTCTCTGCCTACTTGTGATCTCTCTCTCTCTGTCAAATAAGTAAATAAAATCTTTAAAAAAAATAAATAAAAGTTTATATTTTAATCATCTTTTCTTTGGTGTCCCAGAGACATTTCTTCCTGAAGTACTGATCCAGTCTAGTCTGGACTGGTTGTCTTCTGGGTGGGCTGAACAGCTATTGTCTTGGGACTTTGTATTGTATTGTATACTGTGTTTTCTACATGCTGTGTCTTCTTTCTTGATTAATTTTTATGGATTCTGTAGTAACTTCCTGAGAAGGGTTTATGTTGAAAGTAAGTCTTGTGTGATGTTGCTGTTGTTTATTCTCATACTTGATGAAAAGTTTGGGTAAAGAATTCTAGATTGAAAAATAATTTGGTAAGAAATTATTAAAGTATTATTTACTCTCTTCTACTAAAGTATTATTCTGTGGTTCTTATTCTTACCTTTTGTGTATGAACAGTTATTCCCACCTTACCCCAACCCTCATGCCCCACCCCACACCACAGATCTGATCTCTTTATCTCTTTTGTTCTGAAATTTCTTGATGATGTGTCTTGATGTAACTTTTTTCTTGATAGTTGTGCTGTGTGTACCCAGTGAGGCCTTACAACCCAGATATTTATGTTTTCTAATCTAGGAAATATTCCTGTATTATTTCTCAGTTAACCTACTCTCTGCTTTTTCTCTCTTCTCTTTCTGTAAATTTTATTAGGTGAAAGTTGTACTTTGAAATTGATTTTCTCTGACAGCCTTGTGTCCTCTTCTCTATTTCATTTGTATATGTGTATATTTTTCTTTTTTTCTCTTAGTTTCACCTCTGGGGATATTTTGATTGTTTTAAAAACTGAATTAAAAATGTTTGGCTATCATATTTTTAATCCTGTTTTTGTTTTCTGAATATTTTTGTAACATTCTTATCTAAAGATACTAATTATATTTTCTTTGGTATTATTCTTGGTCTCTGCATTTTATCTTTTCCTTAGGATTCTTTATCTTTTTTATTGATTTGGTGTGAAAGACAGGAGGTTTTCCTGAAGTTTATGGTATTTATTGATTGTCCATTAATATTTAAATATTAATATTTAAGAGTAACATTTAATAATTAAAATTCATCCTAGGAGCTTTGTGCTTGGTCAGAACTTCTAGGGTGGTGTGTGTTCATATTTACTGCACATTCTTTGATCTTTTTCTTTAGGTAAGAAATGTCTAATTTGCCCTGAATGGAATAACTCTCACTTTGTTTCCCTTATTTTAATCTAGCACCTCATCCCTGCTTTGTGCCTGGAATTCCTGAATTTGGTTCAGTTTTTCTAGTATATCTTCTATGAGTTGCCTCTTATTCTTAGTTTATCTCCCCTTTGTTAATACTTTTACCCCCAGATAATGGTTAGGTGCAATCTTTTTTGTAGATAAAATTATACTCCGGGCATATGACTGGAACTCATTTTGACCGTTTCATGTAAATAACTACTGTCAACCCTTATCTTTTTATCTAAATTTATTAGTTTTTATCTTAGAGAGTGAGCTCTGAGTTTCACAGTGTTGCTGCCATGAACTAACTACAAATATCAAGTCACGAGTTGCTATCAGGGCTATTAAAGTAGATCTTAAATATATTGTGAATTTTAAAAAATGTATTTACTTTTCTTTTTGAAAATAAGGTTTGCTTCTCTCCTTTTGAAAATTAGATAATTCAAAAATGGCAGAACTCTTTATGGAATGTGAAGAAGAAGAGTTAGAACCATGGCAGAAGAAAGTAAAAGAGGTTGAGGATGATGATGATGATGAGCCAATCTTTGTTGGAGAGATATCAAGTTCAAAACCAGCAATTTCAAGTAAGCATTTACTTTTAGTGGAGCTGATTTTTATAAAATACTGTTTTTAATGGAAAAACTTATGAACTGCCTTATAAGGTACTTATGTACTTGTTCCTCTGTAAGGAGTTTAGAGATGAAAAATTTGGTGAGAGGTGAGTGATAATTACAGAATCAGGGTGAGGACGTGATTGAAGACTTGAGGAGGGAGGTAAAAGGTTAAAATATCAGATGTGAGGAAAAGAAGTAGACTAAGATTAGCTGGTACTTTGGAGGTCTTTTGAAATTGGAAATCATAATTTTTAGTGGAGCCAAGTAACCCCTTTATCTGTTTGTCGCTCCCCCACCCCCCTTAAACCCAGAATTAGAGAATTCAGATGTCCTAATATACTAAATAAGTTTTAGTCTCAGACAGGTTGTCACATCCAGGCAACTACAATGTCATCCATACGTTGCTACAAAATACATAGGCAGAGAATAACTGCAGTCTCTAGCCTGTGGGCCAACAGGGGCTGCAGCTTCTGACCACATTCATCTTCAACCAACTTGCATTTATAGTCATGAAAGAGAAGAGCACTGTCTACAGCCACTGTATTTGGATGGTGTAGCAGTTAGTTAATACTTAAATCTTTTATGGCTTTCTAGCAGAATATTTTGGTACCTTTGTAGGTTATTAGATTTTAGTTAGAGTAGTTGGATTTGATGTTGTTAGAATGTTCAAGCAAAGACCAATGACACTTATTAAAATGCCCACTCAAAAATCTAAAAAAGTACAGAGAAAAAATATACAGATTTTAGGGCAGAAAGAGAAAATAGATCATTTCCCAGTGCAGGGACATGTTTATTTGTTCACTTGTTTAAGCCAGGGGTATTTAACAAAGAACATGACCAGCATAATAGAGTTTTCTTATCAAGGCAGTGCTCAAAAGTATGTTTAAGACAGTGCTTTTAATTTTTCTGAAAGCTTGGTTCTCTCTTCAGTTACCTCTAAACTTGGAATGGCACTTTTATTTAGTTTTATCAGAGAGAGAATCACTTAACCAGTTAAATTCTCAATACCATTTCCTGTGGCAGCTTGATAATCTTTTAGGTTCTAAGTGGAGTGCCACTTTGATTATAAATTGAACTAGGCGTGATGGCATGCTTGTTGATGATAGTGGAACATGATTATATATTCTCTTAATTACTATTTCTAGTCATTGTGATCATTTTATACTGTAATAGTACCATATTATAAAATAGTTATTCAAATTATCTTATTGAAGAAATAACAGTTAAGATCACGTTGAATTATACTAGTAGAAAACTGTTAGCAGTATTCAACTAGAGCAATGTTTATTAGATTTAAAATAATTCTGTCAGAAAGGAGACTGACCCCAGTCAAAATTATTTTCTGGAAAGTTATGCAGAATTTAAATGAATATTGTTGTTTTTGTGTAAGCTATAAAATATTTTAATATATGGGATGTGAGTTAGGTGTTTGTATAGAACTGCTAGAAAGGAGGGTAAAAACTTATGTTGTAGAATACAGCCACGAAAAAGTACTTCAGCCAATAGTTGTTTGATGGTTTGAGTACTGATTAATCTTGAATTTCTGAGTGAAAATGGTGTCAAGTTATTTGAGAAAGTTTTTATTCTATAAGACATAGGTAATGCTTAGGTATAGAGGATTGCATTGCCATTGTCAGAAAATAGCCCTACTTTTGTGTGTTCCTGTAATTCATAGTGTTATTTTATGGGATCTGGTTCTTTTTTACTGTGAGGGAAAAAGGAAATTTTATGAGGGTTAGTACTTGTTTGTGCTTTTATGTTTTTGTAACCAGCAATTTTTGGGAAATCCCCACTCTTCCCAATTTTAGTTTGACTAGCAAATAATCTAGAAGTTGCAGAAGTGGCATGCCAGAATCAGGAACTTTAAAGTGATCCTGAGAGTTCTATTTTAGGCTCAGATTGTCTTCTGGTGTACTGGTAGATTTGAAATTCCTTAAGTTATGAGGTACTCTGATAAACCATAAGTTATTTTAGTCTGCAATCTGTGCTAGTTTTTCCCTTTCAGGACTCAAGATTAATGCTGTAGATAGTCCAGTGAGATCCCTCATAATGATACTTCCAAGGAATGTGTGAATGGGATATGGAGGTTGGATAGGGGTTTGGTTTTGAGTGATAGAAACCTCAGTGGATATAGTCCTATTGTCATTCAAAGAAAGATATATATGTTAATTATAGGTTCTATATACATATATTTTTGGAAGATTTTTACTAGTTATGTGGACATTTTCTTTGCCATAAAAGAAACTTTGCAGAAGGTTTGACTTATATGTAGTCAGATTTATCAATCTTTTACTTCTGGTTTTTGGATTTTTGAGTTACAGTTAGAAAGGTTGTTCTTATTCTATAAAACAAGGCTAGTAATCTTGTTTCTTTAGTAAAGATCTATATGTTTAAAATTAACTGTATTTTAAGTAAGTGATAATTTATATACTCCTTCTGGGAATCTATTTGATTGTTTTCAATTCCTGATTTCTATTTTCTTAATATATATTTTATTCAAATAATGAATTTTAAAATAAATATAATTTTTTGTAGATATTTTGAATAGAGTAAACCCCAGCTCATATTCAAGGGGAATAAAGAATGGTGCACTCAGTCGAGGTACAGTATTACTTTACTTTTTTACTTTTAAATGAAGTATTTTGACATCATTAGTTATATAAAAATATAACGTATTGTGTAATTTTGAATACAGGTATTACTGCTGCATTCAAGCCTACAAGTCAACATTACACGAACCCAACATCAAATCCAGTGGTTGCCTCGCCAGTAAATTTTCATCCTGAATCTAGATCTTCAGATAGTTCTGTTATTGTTCAGCCTTTGTCTAAACCTGTAAGTGTTTCTGAAACTACACAGCTCAGGGATACATTGGATATTACTTATCAGTATAAACAATACCAATTAAAATTCTGGATTGTTATGGGTAGTAATCCAATAGAAGCGTAATTAAAATCAGAAAATGTCACCATCTTTATGATATCTTAGCCAGTACCCAGAGTAATAACTGCAGGAACTACCCATCTATTGGTTCCTAAATCAGGTGATGTGCTTAAATTAAATAGGTAAAGTATTGAAAATTGTGTTATCAAAACATGATAACAGCATAATGAATATTGCATAATGGAAAATTATTTAAGATTGTAAATTGGGGCAGTTGTTCTTAGTTCTTAATTGGGAAAAACTTTTGAGAGGACATTATAGATTTTTATTCTGAAAATATATCTTCATAATTTAGTTTAAAAACTCTTAACAAATAATAATAGTTAATGGTAATAGTTAATATTTATTCAGTTGATATTTATGTATAAGGCTTTGTTCTAAATGCTATCTATAAATTAATCATTTAATTCTTAACTGTCCCTGTGAAGTGTGCACTAATATTATTATTCCTGTTTTATAGTTGAGGAAATTGAGGTTCACAGAGGTTAAATTATTCATTCAAGGTCACGCAGCTGGCAAAATGATAGATCCGGGATTTCAATCCAGACTAACCCATAGTCTATATGTATTTACATACATATATACGTATATATTATATATAAATACAGACTTAAAATGGAACCATTGCCTTAGTGCTGTAGTTTTCAGTGTGTAGTCTTTAGTCCCCTGGTACTCTTTCATGGTTTTGGGAGTCAGTACAATAGTCAGTACTATTGTCATAATAATACAAAGACACTATTTGCCTTTTCTATCATGTTGACATATGTGTTGGTGATACAAAAGTAATATTGGGTACACTGCTGGTATCTTAGTATAAATCAAGATGGTGATACCAAGTATGAGTAGTTTTTGTATTCGTCTCCACCATGCACTCCCAATAAAATATATTCATACTTGATTTCCTTGAAGTATTAACATGTTATTTTGTTAAATCTCTACCTTTGAATATATGTCTTTTAAAAATATTTTTGTGATGAAACGGATAGTATACAAAAGCACTTCTGTGCCTGAAGTTCAGTGGTTATCACTTGTGTTATTGAAATGTGAGCTAAACTACCCACTTTTTAAAAATAGAAGACTACTTTTACTTGAAAGAATGACTGATAAACCATGATGTATTATATATTTTTGTGTATCAGTATTACCACAAACAATGGTTTAAAACCACACACAGTTATTATCTCATAGTTTCTATGGGTCAGGAGTCAGGTCATGGCTTAGCTGGATCCTTTGCTTCAGGGTCTCACGAGGCTACATTCAAGGTGTGGACTCTGAGGTTGCAGTCTCATCTGAAGCTTGACTGGAGAAGTATCTGCTTCCAAGTTCTCATGGTAATTGGCAACATTCAATTTCTTAACAGTTGTCACACCGAGAGTCTCTGGCTTTGCCAACTCGGTCTTTCCCACATGGGTTCTTACTTGCTGAAAGTGCACAAGAGAGAAAATCCTTAGAATGGCATTATGATCTTATGTAATATAGTCACATGCACAAAATCATGTATATCCTGTCACCTTTGCTGTATTCTGTTAGAAATAAGTCACATGTCTTGCATATACTAAAAGTGGGGGAATTGTGCAGGACAGGAACACCAGGGGGTGGGGATAATGGCGGTCACTTTAGAGTCTGGTTGCTACACATAGTGAGTGATTCAGTCTTGGTTATTTGGCAGACATTGCCTCAAAACTGAACAAAGTTTTGTGCATACTTAAAGGAAAACAACTGATAGCATTTCTTGGGTTAAATTGAGCTTTCAAGCACACATTAGAATTTTGGAAAACTTGTATCTGCCACTATGATCTTGACAGCTTGCCAGTACTTAAAGACTTTCTTCTTGGTGGTGCAATTAATAAATATAATTTTTCGATACTGGTAATGAATTCTGTAAATATTTGGAGGATCAGCATAATCCAAAGAAACCAATATTTTTGAAATAACCAGTGCATGATGTTACAAATCATACAGATAAAAGATCCATTCAAAGTGTAAGAATGACTAATAGATTTTAATGTAACAAAGTACAAAAAGTTTAGTAAATAGGAAGTCAGATGTTACATTACAGTAAACTTTTAAGAAAATATCAACTGTTGAATTTTGGTGTAGTATCAAAGAAGTATATCCATAGTTATCCAAAATTGCTATTAAAATACTACTCCCTTGTTCAACTATATGTCTTTATGAAACCAGATTTTCTCTCTATTTTTCAAACAAAACAACATATGCTAACAAATTGAAGGCAGAAGCAGATAAGAAACTGCAACAGTTTTTGATTACGCTAGACATTAAAGAGATTTTCAGAAATGTAAAAGAGTACCACTCTTTCACTAATTTTTTTGTGTTTGCAAAATAGTCACTTTTCATAAAAATGTTATGTTACTCTGTAATGGCTTTATTGTTACTTAAAATAAATAAATATTTTTAAAAATTTCTCTGTTTTAATTTCTAATATGGTAAATATCTATAGTTATAACCCAAATAAATAAAAATTCTTTTGGGTCCTCCATAATTTTTAAATGTGTAAAGTGGTCCTGAAGCCAAGGAGTTAGAGTACTCAAACAAAAAATTACCCCAAATGTAAAGATTCTTTGCTATTAGTTGGAATTGAATTAACTCAGTGGTTTTGTCATGCTTATTGTAAGGTATTTGGCACTGGCTTTAGAGAAATAATAAATTTTAATGAAAATATTTGTTTTTTTGACAGTAATTCCATTATTGTTTATCAAAGCACATGTAAATTTTCTTGTAAATATTCAAGTTCAAAACCAAAATTGAATCCAAATATTTTTGGTAGGAATAATCCATTTTTCCTCTATTTCATACCGTATTACCATTAGGTAACCTTCAGATCTGTTAGCACTAAAAATCGGTATCTTGAGATGTTATTTTTCATAGAAGAGTTATTTTAATTATAATTTATATAACAACAAAAAGGAAGGCTACAGATATTTAAATCTATGGCTAAGTAAATTCACTTCCCACTTATATTTTGAAGATGTTATTTATCATACAAGAATATGTTTAGGCAAATGTTTTTCTCTCCTTGAGTTATTATTACTTGAGATAATAGCTATCTGAAATAATAACTAATAGTGATATAAGCCCTGGACCAATAGTTTAAAAAACTTAGATTTGAAGCAAGAAACTTGAATGCTGATTCAGCCTTGTTTTAATAAGCCTTGTTGAAACCTCTCTGAGCCTCATTTTCTTCATTTCTAAAATGAGAGATTTTACCCAGACCACTGACTCTCAATCTTGGATCCTAAGGTTCTGCAGATTATTACTTATATTTCAAAAGATGGAAAGCTACTTAACATTTAAGATTTTTTGCTGTTAGTTGGAATCAAATTAACTCAGTGTACTTTTCATAAGTTGTGGCTTTTGCAGGATAGAAAACTGGAAAAAGAAACTTTACTATTTAATTCAGTTTAATAAATAAAAATCTTTCCAGCATTACACCCAGTGAGGAAAAAAAAAACCAGCAATAAAGGGGAGGTTTGTATCTTTGGTGTTATAAAAGTTAGAAACTGGAGCTATTTCTGAGATGTTTATTTCTCTGGGCATAGTTTTATTTATAGTTTTTATTTTTGTATTTTTTATTTTTATGTTCAGTTAGCCAGCATATAGTACATCATTAGTTTTTGCTGTAGTGTTCAACTATTCATTAGTTGCGTATAGTTTTAAAATCAAAACACCGCAATTGGTGTTTCCTAATCTTGGTAAGTTTTTAAAAGGAGAGGCTGTGCCAGTTGGTCTGGGTAGATCCTGGAAATGCTATCTTGTAAAAAAAAAAACAAAACAAAAAACCTCTTCAAGTCATTCTAACGTGCAAAGTTAAGAATGACAGATATATTCTGGGATGAATTGAGACTCCTATTTAAGGGAATTTATTCTGAATTTTGGAAGCCACTGCTTTTAATAAATTATAATTACAGTTTTTCATTTTATGTCCTGTGTTCGTGTGTGTGTGTGTGTGTGTGTGTGTGTGTTTACTTTTTCTTGGACTCTCTCTATACTTCAGCTTCTCTTTCAGAACTCTTGCCAATAGCAGGGATATATTATTATCACTTAAAGTCAGTGTGATCTAGCTTAAGGGTATAGCTTTGGAATCAGTCAGGTTCTCGGTTCTCATTACAGCTCCATCAGTAATAAGCAGGACTGTATTGGGAGCCTTATATAACCACACGTAACCTTAGTTTACCTATTTATAAAATAGGGTATAATACTAGGTTTTTATTAGTAATGTGACAACTATTTGATTTAATACATATATGAATCATGAAGTACAAGTACATTTAAAACACAATTGTGACTAATACTTCAGTTTGAAAGGTGAATAACTTGAAGCTCAGAAGTGACTTGCCCAAGGTATATAGTTAAATGAGTCGGTTCTGAATCCCAGTCTAGTGTCTATTCTACCCTTACTATTGTATTTGATATCTTTTTGAACTTTTTGTATTCTCTCTGTTGGAGAATTATTTTAACCATGTGCCTGCTCTCTGAAATTCTTTAGCTTAATCAGAGTTGTTTCCTAATAAAATTTTTTTTTTAAAGATTTTATTTATTTATTTCACAGAGGGAGAGAGATCACAAGGAGGCAGAGAGGCAGGNGGGGGGGGGAAGCAGGCTCCCCGCTGAGCAGGGATCCCGATGCGGGCCTCGATCCCAGGACGCTGAGATCATGACCTGAGCCGAAAGCAGAGGCTTTAACCCACTGAGCCACCCAGGCGCCCCTAATAAAATTTTTAAGAGTATTAACTATATTTCTGTTAAAGAACTATTTTGGAAAATACAAGTGAATATTTTCCATTTTTTCAGTGCAAATATTTGGAGAAAATATTATGAAATAAGATTGAGCTTGGTTGCAGTGAGGTCATACGGCATTATGCATTTTTTATATTACATGTTAAGGTTCAAACACAGATTTTGCCTTGTTAGGCCTCAAATTCTAGAAGTGGTTTCAATTACTTTAATACCTATTTCCATAACTTCTTTTTGTTTAAAAACANTTCCCTCTCTCTCTCTCTGCCTGCCTCTCTGCCTCCTTGTGATCTCTCTCCCTCTGTGAAATAAATAAATAAAATCTTAAAAAAAAAGAAAAAATACCTATTTCCATAACTTCTTTTTGTTTAAAAACAACTTACTTATTTAGTATTTTATTTATTCTGCAGTTTGTGCAGTATGTGGTAAGGAAAGCTCATTTCTCTTTAAAATTTTAAAAATTTATTATTGAGGTACAATTGACATTTAACATTATGTTAATTTCAGGTGTACAACATAACAATCATTTGATATTTATATTGCAAAATGTTCTCCACAATCTAGTTAACATCTATCACCATATGTAGTTTCAGAATTTTTTTTCTTGTGATGAGAAATTTTAAGATCTACATTCTTAAAAACTTTCAAATATGCAGTACACTGTTATCTATAGTCACCATACTGTACATTATATCCCCATGACTAATTTATTCCTTAACCAAAAGTTTATACCTTTTGACTCCATTCATTTTGTTTCTGTGACTTAAACCAGTGTCAGTAGAAAAGTTAGCAAACCAAAATTCTGAAAATTTAATTATTCCTTAGTTAATTAGTACAAACCAAATAAAACCTTTATGTTCTATCTTTAATATTTATTTTGGAGAGAAGTTTAGAAAAAAGGATACATACTATATTTTGATTTTCTCTGCATATATAGTATAGAGTATAAAAATCAGGACCGTACTATGTATACAAATATGTATTCCTCTTTTTTCTCTGAACGTTCTACTGGGATTATGTCATTGGATATTTCTCAAAAACATACTGTTTGCATGATAGTCTTTTGTAATTTATTTAACCATTCTTTTGTTGGACATACAGATTTTAATTTTGTTATTAAAAATAATTCTCATTTAACATCTTCATTTCCTTATCATTAATTTTTAAAGTGGAATAATTGGACCAAATCATGTGAACTCATAAAACCTTTGATAGCTGCTGCCAACATATTCATGCAAAAATGTTGTACCAAAATATAACCTCTACTTTGCCAATAGTGAATGTTATCATTACTTTTTAATTTTTAAATTTTTATTTCAAGCTAATTTTAGACTTACAAGAAAAATAATAAGAGAGTTCTCATATATGCCTAACCTAGCTTCCCTGAATGCTAACATTTTATGTATCATAATCAGGTAATTAACATTAAGTAAACTTCAAATGTTAATTGAATTTTACCATTGTTTCAATTAGTGTAATTTTTCATTCCCAGGATCCTGTTTAGGATCACACCTTGCAGTTAGTTTTTTCTTCTTAGTCTCATGTTTCTCTGTAGTTATTCATCCTTTTTATTTCATGACTTGAATACTTTTTTTTTTGTTGAAGATTTTATTTATGTATTTGACAGAGAGAGAGAGAGATCACAAGTAGGCAGAGAGGCAGGCAGAGGGAGAGGAGGAAGCAGGCTCCCCGAGAGGGGGGAGCAGGGAGCCCGATGCGGGCCTCGATCCCAGGACCCTGAGGTCATGACCTGAGCCGAAGGCAGAGGCTTAACCCACTGAGCCACCCAGGCACCCCATGACTTGAATACTTTTAAGAGGAGTAGCCAGTTATTTTTTATTACATATTTTTATCTTTAAAACAATGCCGATTCAGTAGTTAAAAATTGCCATTGTCTTTATTTGCATTTCTTTGACTAGTAAGTTGGAAAAAGTTTTTTTATGTATGGGTCATTTATATTTTGTTTTTGAAGTATCTCAGTTTATAGCCTTTGCCCTTTTTTCTCTTAAAGTGACTTTTTGCCTTTTAATTTTTAAGCATTGTCAATCCTAAAACTCTCACTTGTTGTATATTATGACATATAGAATGGCCCAAAATTCACTCTGATAGCTTACTCTACAATAATGGTCTTTTAAAAATAGAATTGGAATAAATTTTGTGAGTGTGTCTAACAGTATGTTTAATATAGAATAGTATCCTGTATACATCCCTAAATTGATCACATTTTTAATAATTATACTAAGTATCTATGTATGCTAACACAAATTTATTCTGCCTAATTCTTGAGCACGTTATCGTTCATCTCATACTTTTCATTCTTCTTGAGATTGTCCTAGCTGGGACCATCTTTTCTCCTGACAGAAAGGTTAAAACTTCCCTTGAGCCCTAAGGCTTCCAGGAGCAGAGCAGCTGTCTCAGATTATTCCTATAAATAGCTTCCATTCTAACCCTGTTTGCCTGGCTTTCTTATTTGGGTTTACCCCATTGACCAGGCAGCTTTCATATTTGCCCTATGAGATGGGAGATTGCCTCAATCTCACATGGCTTTCTGTGGAATAGCAGGAAGAGTGGCGGTGGGGGGGGGGGAGGAACCCATTCTTTCTTTTCCTGACCGTTGCCTTATAAATTTTCCCAATAAAGATGATTCTAAAACTCAAACCATGTGCTATATTCATCCCTAATCCTGACGCACAATATTGCAGATTGGTTCCTAATTTGTTTGCCCTGATATTTTGTCTGGGGGGCTTATAGAGATACAGAAGGTTTTAAATTTGTACTTATGTCAGTATATTTTCCTATTTTTTTTCCTTTACTCATAGATTTTGCAAAGTTTTACCATTTGCTCTTTGATGGGAATACTGCATTTTTAGTAGCCCTCTAGAGTGTATTAATCCTGCTGATTTAAAATGGGTATATATGTTTCCTTTCTCTTGAAAAAAAAAAACAGACTAGAATTTGCCCTATTTTAATTGGCTAGTTAGGAACAAACCAGCTGTAAGTAAGAGCTTGCTTTCAGTTTTAGTAGATGATGACTTTGACAGATAGTAATAATCACTTCTGCATATTATAACTTATTAATTGATAACTGAGTCATCAAAGACTATTAAAATATTGACATACACTTAAATTTACCTTTATAAAAGTTTTTGAAACAAAATAATTGTAACTATGTTGAGTAAATATAATCTTCCTTTGAAATATTTTAACAGGGTTATTTAACGAACTCATCACGAGTTGTGTCTAATAATTCTTCAGAGTTACTGTTTGACTTGACCCAGGATACAGGATCATCACATTACCAAGGGGGACCAACACTTTCTATACCAGGTTGGTTTTAACACTTTTAAAAAAAAATTATAAGAAGAAACTTGATGAATTTGTATATGGAATTGACCTTCTCTTTTCAAGTTCACGCTTTCATGTTAAGTTTTTCATATATTGTAAAGTGGAATGGTGCTAATAGTTCTTGAATGACTTTCTTGGTGACCTTTTCCCCCCCGGGTGATTTTAAATAAAACCTTATTTAATAATAAGGTGGACAGTAAGGAGGGCATGTGATGTAATAAGCATCAAATGTAATAAACACCAAATATGCAAATATGGGTGTTACATGAGACTGATGAATCACTGTACGTCTGAAACTAATAATACTCTATATGTTAATTAATTGAATTTAAATAAAACTATATTTTAAAAAATAATAAGGTGTTTTATTTTTTCCTATTAGGCTAACTAGCTTTGAATTCATTCTCACTTGGCACTGAAAATGGACTGAAAAATCTTAAAATAATTTCTGTAATCCTTGATATCCTAAATACTCTGTTAAAAGAAGTATTAATTAGTTTTTATGACTCTTAGTGTGAGAAAGTATATGGTTACAAGTGATTTCCTAATTAGATCAGTGTCTTTCTATTCAGTAAACTCTTTAGGTAATGTAGTTACATATGATTATAGAGTGCTGTTATAAAGTGGCACAGTAAATTTGTATATAGCCATTACTCAGTAAATGCCCATTGGAGGAATATGAAATTTCCTTGTTAAGGTGGAATTAAAGTTCTTTGTATACTGAAACATAGTTCTTCATTAACCTAAAATAAATTAGTGTGCTATGAAAGAATTTCATCTAATTGAAAATTCCCTGTAATCAAGGCAATTAGGATTTTATATTAGCAGTTTTGGTATATTTCAAATATTTGACAAGATAGAGGTAAACAAAATTTGGGGGTAATTTTTAGATTATTTACTAACAAATCAGTGTGCAGAATCTACCAAACCCTCCCCCATTTTTTTTTTTTTGTAATATTAGTGCCTGAAGTGTTTTTCCAATTAGATAATATTTAGTAGATAGTCACTTCTTTGGGTGTCACTTATATACTTACAAAATCTAGTTAGTAAAATAGATAAGAACCCAAAGAAACAAGGAGAAAAATTGTTGTCTTGTTTGGTTTTACAAAACACAAGGACTTTATTAATAGAAAAAGTCTGAATTCTTGGGAGTAAGGGCAAATACTCCTGCTCTACCGCTAAGTTTTCTGCTGTGGAGAGAGACTTTAACCTGAGCAGTAAGTAGGATGATGAAGAAGATGTAGATTTGAACTTCTATTCTTAAGATTTTTGTAGTCTCCATTAAGTCTTTACACTTCAGTCTTCTCATATTGTTAAAATGGAGATTTTATTTTTCTTATTTAAGGCATTCATTCTACAGGCCTGGAGTCAGCCATTGGGAGATAAAATTTTAATTCTCACTGTGCTTTAGTCAGGGCTTTTTTGAAGCATAAATAAGATAAAATGTGAAAATGAATTATGAACTTTAAATAACTTGACAGCAGTTGGTATGAATGATTATATGTGCTTTATGTTCAGTAGCATGATTAACTGACCACTGTCCAATGATCACAGATATTTGGAGAAGAGTGGATTTGAGCTTGTTTTTGAAATGATTTTTACTGGCAGAGAGAGAGTGCTGTTCAGTGTTGGAAACAAAATAAGACAACAGGGATAAATACAGAATTTAAAACTCTTAAATGGGGTCACCTGAGTGGGCGCCTGAGTGCCTCAATTGGTTAAGAGGCTGCCGTGGCTCAAATCATGACCCTGTGGTCTTGGGATCCAGCCCAGCCAGGGCTCCCTGCACTCAGCAGGGAGTCTGCTTCTCTGTCTCCCTCTACCCCTCTCCTCTCCCTCTGCCCCCAACTTGTGTGTGCTCTCTCTCTCTGCTCTCTCTCTCTCAAATAAATAAATAAAAATTTTTAAAATAAATAAATAAACTTTAGAGTGATTTTATTTCTTATGTTAAAAAGTTCTTATAGTATAAAGCTGTCCGTTTCTACTATCCAGCCTGTTACATTATATAAGCAGATGCTTAATCAAAATACTAGCATTCATTGGCTTTTCAAGTAACCTAAGTATCTCACAAGAATGCTACTGTGAATACACAATTCTTTTCCAAGTACCCATAGTATAGCCATCACAATCATGTGCCTTGAAGATGGAAAAAAAATTATTTTTATGTTATTTCACAGGATGAAACAGAGGAACCAACTAGTATAATACTCCTTATTTTTCTGGCATGTTTTCCCTTATTAAAAAGCTGACAAGTGAATCTATTAGAATTTTTTTTCCTCTAAAGTAAGTTAAGATATAAAGTATTTTGTTAGTAATGATAATAGCTGTCATTTATTGTTGAATGCTTTCTCTGTGCCAGATGTTGTGTGGGTGCTTCTTAAAAGTAAAGATATAAAATATTTTTTTTTTAGTAATGACAATAGTTGTGATTTATTACTGAATGCTTTCTGTGTGTCAGATATTGTGTTGAGTGCCTCAAGTACATTATCTTGTTTTATCTTGACAGTTCTGTAAAATAAGGCATTATAACTTATTTTACAAAAGAGGAAACTGAGGCTCAGGGAAGTCAAATAAGCCAAGAATACATAGCTAGTAAGTGACAGAGCTTGAATTTCAACTTATACTGTCTGGTTAATACTGTCTGGTTTATACTGCTTCTACTTTTAGTGTGTAGTTAAGAACATTAAAATATGGTGTACAGTTTTAGAATCCTTATTACCAAGTAGTTGTATGTTGTTTTCAAAAAGAACTTTTACCTGGCCTGGTTGTAGCCTAACTATCCCTATTTCTCTTGCCAGTGCTCTGAATAGGGCTAAAATCCGTGAGCTTTAAGGTGATGGTTTTCAAATTAAAAACTGTTTTTACAAATAACATTCCTGTGCAAACAAAATTTTATTCAAAGTTCTAATAAATAAAATATAAAAGAGTTCCTCTGTCAGACATAACCAATATATTCCCTAAAATGAGCCCATTAGGCTCCAGGAACATAATTTGAAAACCATTGTAGTAACTCCTTCCATTATGAGCCCTTTCATATGAGTGAATGAGGTATTATCATTCAAGATTAGTTTTTCCACTTTGTACTTTCCATTTTTGTAGTTTTTCCACTTTTCCACTTTGAATAAATGGATAATATAACCTAAAGCCATGAGTAGACCCCCTCTTTGTTAGGTGGAAAAAGAACTAACATTCTCTTAGACATTTTAAATAAATAAAATGGGTCTTTCTAGATTTTTAGAATAAAATAAAAATTTTCTTTTGTAAACTAACTCCAGGGCACTTAAAACATCGAAAGGTGATTCATTTGTAGAAACTTAGTTTGGAGTATTCTCTACTTCAGTTTTTTCTTTTCTTTTTTGCTTGGGGTATTTTGGTCTGGCTTCTTTCATAATTGCTGTTTATATATTCCTCTATTTGAAGCCATATTGAGTATTTTCTTGCATTGAGAGATTATTTCATGAATTATTTGAATATATATAGTCCATAATAGATGTTTTATAATTTTTATACCCCTGACTTTTAAAAGAAATTATTTATTTCTTGGGGCGCCTGAGCGACTCAGTGGGTTAAGCATCTGTCTTCAGCTCAGGGTCCTGGGATAGAGCCCCGAATTGGGCTCCCTGCTTGGTGGGAAGCCTGCTTCTCCCTCTCCTACTACCCCTGCTTGTGTTTCCTCTCTCGCTGTGTCTCTGTCAAATAAATAAAATCTTTAAAAAAATTATTTGTTTCTTAAAAATTAAATTAGTATTTATTTATTTTCCTCAAGTTTTTTTTTTTTTTAAATTTCAGTTAACATACAGTGTAATGTAGTTTCAGGTGTAGAATTCAGTGATTCAGCACTTACATACAACACCTGGTGCTCATCACAACAAGTGTGCCCTTTAATCCCCATCACCTAACCCATCCCTTCATCTACCTCCCCTCTGGTAATCATCAGTTTGTTCTCTTAAGAGTCTGTTTCTTGGTTTGCCTCACTTTTCCTCCCCTATGTTCGTTGTGTTTTGTTTCTTAAATTTCACATATGAGTGAAATCATGTGCTATTTGTTTTTCTCCAACAGACTTATTTTACTTAGCATAATACTCTTTAGCTCCATCCCTGTCATTGCAAATGCCAGGATTTCATTCTTTTTTATGTCTGAGTATGATTCCATTGTGTGTGTGTGTGTGTGTGTGTGTGTGTGTGTATATCACATCATCTTTATCCATTCATCAGTCGATGGACATTTGGGCTCTTTCCATAATTTGGCTACTGTTGATAATGCTGCTGTAAACATTGAGGTGCATGTATCCCTTTGAATTAGTATTTTTATATCCTTTGGGTAAATTCCAGTAGTGCAATTGCTGAATGATAGGGTGGTTCTGTTTTTAACTTTTCGAGGAACCTCCATACTGTTTTCCAGAGTGGCTGCACTAGCTTGCATTCCCACCAACAGCGTAAGAAGGTTCCCCTTTCTCTGTATCCTTGCCAACACTTGTTGTTTCTGATGTTAATTTTAGCCATTCTGACGGGTATGAGGTGATATCTCATTGTAGTTTTGATTTGTATTTCCCTGATGATGAATGATGTTGAGCATCTTTTCATGTGTGTATTGGTGATCTGTATGTCTTCTTTGGAAAAATGTCTCTTCAAGTTTTCTGCCCATTTTTGAAATGGATTATTTGTTTTTTGGGTGTTGAGTTTGGTAAGTTCTTTATAGATTTTAGGTACTAACCCTTTAACAGATAGGTCATTTACAAATATCTTCTCCCATTCTGAAGATTGCCTCTTAGTTTTGTGGATTGTTTCCTTCGCTATTCAGAAAAAGCCTTTTATTTTGATGGAGTCTCAATAGTTTGCTTTTGTTTCCTTTCAGAAGACACATATCTAGAAGTTGCTATGACCATTGTCAGAGAGGTTACTGCCTATGTTCTCCTCTAGAATTTTTTATGGTTTCATGTCTCACATTTAGGTCTTTTCATCCAGTTTGGATTTATTTTTGTGTATGATGTAACAATGTGGTTTAATTTCATTCTTTGGATATTGCTGTTCAGTTTTCCAACACCATTTGTTGAAGAGACTGTCTTTTTTATTATTATTATTTTTTAAAAAGATTGTATTTATTTGAGAGAGCAAGCACAAGTCGGGGGAGCAGCAGGCAGAGGGAAAGGTAGAAACAGGTTCCTCACTGAGCGGGGCTCACTGAGTGGGGCTCCATCCCAGGACTCTGGGATCATGGCCTGGGCCAAAGGCAGACGCTTAACAACTGAGCCACCCAGGCACCCTAACCGTCTTTTTTCCATTGGGTCTTCTTTCCTGCTTTGTTGGAAATGAATTGATGATACAACTGTGGGTTCATTTCTGGGTTTTCTATTCTGCTCCATTGATCTGGGTTTTTTCTGTTTTTGTGCTAGTATCATGCTGTCTTGATGACTACAGCTTTTTAATATAGCTTGAAATCTGGAATTGTGATACCTCCAGCTTTGATTTTCTTTTTCATGATTGGTTTGGCTATTCAGGGTCTTTGTGGTTCCATACAAATTTTAGGATTCTTTATTCTAGCTCTCTGAAAAATCGTGGTGGTATTTGATAGGAATTGCATTAAATGTGTAGATTGCTTTGGGTAATATAGACATCTTAACAATATTTGTTCTTCCAGTCCATGAGCATGGAACATTTTTCCATTTCTTTGTGTTTTCTTCAATTTCTTTCATCAGTGTTTTATAGTTCTCAGAGTACAGATCCTTTTTCTCTTTGGTTAGATTTATTCTTAAAGTATCTTATAGTTTTGGGTACAATGGTAAATGGGATTGATTCCCTGATTTCTCTTCCTGCTGCTTCTTTACTGATGTATAGAAATGGAACATATTTCTATATGTTGATTTTGTATCCTGTGACTTTACTGAATTCATCATGTATCAGCTCTAGCAATTTTTTGGTTGAATCTTTTGAGTTTTCTATATAAAGTATCAGTCATCTGCAAATAGTGAAAGTTTGACTTCTTCCAGGATGCTTCTTGTTTCTTTTTGTTGTCTGATTGCTGTGGGTAGGATTTCTAGTACTATGTTAAATAATAGTGGTGAGGGTGGACATCCTTGTCTTATTCCTGACCATAACGGAAAGGCTTTCAGGTTTTCCCCATTGAGGATGATATTAGTTGTGGGTTTTTCATATGGCCTTTATGATGTTGAGATATGTTCCCTCTATCCCTACTTTGTTGAGAGTTTTATTATGAATTGTTGTTGTACTTTGTCAAATGCTTTTTCTGCATCTATTGAGAGGATCATATGGTTCTTATCCTTTCTTTTATTAATGTGGTGCATCACATTGATTTGCAATTATTGAATCACCCTTGCAGCCCAGGAATAAATCCCACTTGATCGTGGTGTATGATTCTTTTAATATACTGTTAGATTTGATTTTCTGGTATTGAGAATTTTTGCATCCATGTTCATGAGGGATGTTGGCTTTTAGTTCTTTTAGTAGTGTAGTCTTTTTCCTCATAGAATGAATTTGGATATTTTCCTTCCATTTCTATTTTTTGGAATAGTTTGAGAAGAATAGGTGTTAATTCTTTAAATGTTTGGTAGAATTCTCCTGTGAAGCCATCTGGCTCTGGACTTTTGTTTGTTGGGAATTTTTTGATTACTGATTCAGTTTCTTTAGTGGATTATTGGCCTATTCAAGTTTTCTGTTTCTTCCTATTTCATTTTGGTAATTTATATATTTCTAGGAATTTATCCATTTCTTCCAGGTTGTCTAATTTTTTGGCATATAGTTTTTCATAATATTCTCTTATAGTTGTATTTCAGTGGTGCTGGTTGTAATTTCTCTTCTCTTGTTTGTGATTTTATTTGGGACCTTTCTTTTTTTGATATGTTTGGCTAGGAGCTTATAAATTTTACTGATTTTTTCAAATAGCCAGCTTCTGGTTTCATAGATCTATTTTTTTTTTTTTTAGTTTCTATATCATTTATTTCTGCTTTAATCTTTATTCTTTCCCTTCTTCTGCTGACTGTAGGCTTCATTTGTTGTTCTTTTTCTGGCTTCTTTAGGTGTAACGTTAGATTTATTTATTTGAGATTTATTTGAGATTTTTCTTGCTTCTTAAGGTAGGCGAGTATTGTTATGTACTTTCTTCTTATGACTGCTTTTACTGCATCTCAATGCTTTTTGATCAGTGCGTTTTCATTTTCATTTGTTTCCATGTGTTTTTTAATTTCTTCTTTGATTTCTTGGTTGACCCATTCATTTTTTTAAAAAAAGATTTTATTTATTTAATTGACAGAGATCACAAGTAGGCAGATAGGTAGTCAGAGAGAGGGGGAAGCAGGCTCCCTGCCGAGCAGAGAGCCTGATGTGGGGCTTGATCCCTGGACCCTGAGATCATGACCTGAGCCGAAGGCAGAGGCTTAACCCACT
The DNA here is from genome assembly GCA_002007465.1 of Ailurus styani. NCBI lineage: Eukaryota > Metazoa > Chordata > Mammalia > Carnivora > Ailuridae > Ailurus > Ailurus styani. Next base: position 1,275,329 of record LNAC01000307.1, on the reverse strand, counting down.
GAGCCACCCAGGTGCCCCGACCCATTCATTTTTTAGTAGCATTTTGTTTAATCTCCATATATTGTTGTCTTTCCACATTTTTTCTTGTGGTTGACTTCAAGTTTCATAGCATTGTGGTCAGAACATATGCATGGTATGATCTCAGTCTTTTTGTACATGTTGAGGCCTGATTTGTGACCTAGTATGAGATCTGTTCTGGAGAATGTCCCTAGCGCATTTGAAAAGAATGTGTATTCTGCTGCTTTAGGGTGGAATGTTCTGAATATATCTATTAAATCCTATCTGTTTCAATGTGTCATTCAGAACCATTGTTCCCTTGTTGATTTTCTGGTGAGATGATCTGTCCATTGATGTAAGTGGGGTGTTACGGTTCCCTACTATTATTATATTATTATACACACGTATCTTTAATTTTGTTATTAATTGCTTTATATATTTGGGTGCTCCCATGTTGGGGACATTTATATAAATATAAATTTATATAAATATAAATATTTATAATTGTTAGGTGTTCTCGTTGGATAGGCCCCTTTATTATGATATTGTGCCCTTGTTCATCTCTTGTTACAGTCTTTGATTTAAAATCAAGTTTGTCTGATACAAGTATTGCTACTCCAAATTCCTTTTAATGTCTATTTGCACGATAAATATTTTTCCATTCCCTCAGTTTCAATCTTCAGGTATTTCTGGGTCTAAAAAGAGTTTTGTAGGCAACATATAGTAAGGTCTTTTTTTTTTTTTTTAAACCTATTCTGACACCTTTTGTCTTTTGATTGGAGCATTTAGTCCATTTACATTCAGAGTAATTATTGATAGATATGTATTAGTATTTAGGGCCACTTTATTACTTGTTTTGTTGTTTGTGGAAAATTTCTCTTCCTTTCTTCTCTTTGTCACTTTTTGTCCTTCTTTTCAGTCAAGAGTCCCCTTTAGTGTTTTTCTAGGGCCGGTTTAGTGGTCATGAACTCTTTAAGTTTTGGTTTGTCTGGGAAACTTTTTATTTCTGCTTCTATTTTAAATGATAGCCTTGCTGGATAAAATATTCTTGGCTATTGATTTTCCCCATTCAGCACTTTGAATATATCACGCCACTCTCTTCTGGATTGCCAGATTTCTGTGGCGAGATCTGCAGCTAGCTTTATCGGTCTTCCTTTGTAAGTTAGGGACTTTTTAAGGATTTTTTAAATGACTGTATTTTTCAAATTTAATTACAATATGTCTTGGTGTTGGCCTGCTTTTGTTGATTTTGATAGGAGTTCTCTATGTTTCCTGCATGTGGATGTCTGTTTCCTTCCCTGGATTAGGGAAGTTTTCAGCTGTTATTTCCTTAAATAAGTTTTCTGCCCCCTTTCTCTCTCCTTTTTGTGGGATTCCTATCATATGAATGTTATTACATTTGATGGAGTCACTGAGTTCCCTATGTCTATTCTCATTATAGATAATTCTTTTCTTTTGTTAGCTTCATTATTTTCTATAGTCTGTCTTCTGTATCACTTATTCATTCCTCTGTCTCTTCCATCCTTGTGTTCTCGGCATCCAGTCTGTTTCAAATCTCAGTTATTACATTTTTCACTTCTGACTTATTGTTTTTTTAACTGTTTTATCTCTGTGGTAAGGGCCTCCCTGAAGTCTTCCATTTTGTTCCTCAAGCCCAGTGAGTATCCTATGATTGTTGCTTTAAATTCTCCATCAGGCATATTACTTGCATCTATTTTGATCAGCTCTCTGGTTGTGACTTTTTCTTGTTTCATTTGGGATGAATTCTTCCATCATGGCATTTTATCTAAGTCTCTATCTTCTGTGAGTTAGAAAAGCCTGTTATATTTCCTGCTCCTGAGACTAATGGCTTTATGAAGAAGAGACCATATGGTGTCCAGAGCCTGGTGCTTCAGGGAGTGTCTCTGGTGTGTGCCACATGCACTCTGGTGCTGTGTGTTGGCTGCTCTATCATGCAGTCCAGTCATATGCAGAGGCTCTGCTTGCACGAAGTGGGCAGTGTTTGGGCCTTGGCCAGAGTGTGGTGAGTTTTAACTAAGTGCCCTCTGGTCTGCTTATTAAGTGAGATCTGATGCTACTTCTGCTAGAACTGAAGACTTGCAGAACTTTCTGGTCGGGAGATGTGGTGTGTGCAGGGGTTTCTGTTGGGGGTTGGGAAGAGAAATGTCACCAGCCTATTCCTTTGTTCCCAGAGAGGGGGCTTCGTGCTTGTTGCTCTTAGGGAAGGACACCCAGAAGAGCAAATGAGTAATTTTCCTTTGTGCATCCCAGGCATTTTTCAGGTTGCCGTTTTCTTTCTGTCTGTCTCTGGGTTGCTTGCCTTCCAGGAGCATTGCAGTGCACTTTGGGCTCAATCCCAGCCAACCTTGTTGTCTTAAAACTCCAAACATTGGAGTTGTGGTGTGGGTGGGGGCCTGCATTGGTCTTCTGGTGGACCATCTTGCTGCACTGGGACTAATGCAGATTTGACCGAAAAGTGCAGTTGAGCCAGAGGAAAGGGTTGTGGGACTTGGAGCAGGCAGGCTAGGCAGCCAGTGTCCAGCTAAGCTTCCCTTAGTAGGCGGTTCTGTGTCTCTGCTGAGGGGCAGGGGAGGGAAATAGCATCCACTGGCTCTTTTGTCCCTGGAGAAGTGTCTCTGCAAACACTGCCTCTCACAGATGTGCTCCAAGAACAGTGAACGATCTCTCTGCTGTGTGCCTTAGGCATTCCTCAGATGGTGTCATCTGCCTCTGGGGTTGTTTGCCTTCTTTCTCTCTGGGAGTAGGGCAGTGCCCTCAGGGGTCTACCCCAGCCAAGCCCACCAACCTTTAAAATTCCAGTCTTCAAGTCCTGCTATTTGCAAAAACTCATGAAAATCAGCCCTCATTTTCCCAGCCATTAGCTTTGGGGAATTGTTCTTGTGCCTGTCTCAGCCACCAGGGTTCCCTCTCCTCTGCAGCACCCGTGACCCCTTTTTCTCCTAAACAGTTTCTCCATACTTCCTACCTTTGTAGTTGTGGCCTCTTCTCTCCCTCTAGTTGTGATGTCAGTTCTGAGGTTGATTTCTTGGGTAGTGAGAATGATTTGACAGTTATCTAGTTGTGTTCAAGGGATGAAAGGAGCCTAGGATCCTCCTACTATGCCACCATGTTAGCCCTCTCCTCCACCAATTAAATTAATTAAAAAAAAAATTCAAGTATAGGGGTTCCTGGGTGGCTCAGTTGGTTAAGTGTCCAACACTTGATTTCAGCTCAGGTCACTATCTTGACTCAAGTCATGATCTCAGGGTTCTGAGGTCAAGCCCTGCATCAGGCTCCATTCTGGGTGTGAAGCCTGCTTAAGATTTTCTCTCTCTCTCTCTCTCCCCCTCTGCCCCTCCCCTTCTCTAAAAAAAAAAAATTCAAGTATAATTAGTGTTTTATTAGTTTCAGGTGTACAGTATAAAGATTCAATAATTCTATACATTACTTGGTGCTTATCACAATAAGTTTATTTTTAATCCCCTTCACCTATTTCACCCATCCCCCTACCACCTTCCTTCTGGCAACCACCAGTTTATTTTCTGTATTTAAGTGTTTGGTTTTTTTCTTTGTTCATTTGCTTGGTTTCTTAAGTTCCACATGTGAATGAAATCATATGGTATTTGTCTTTCTCTGACTTATTTCACTTTAGCATTATATCCTGTAGATCCATCCATGTTATTGCAAATGGCAAGATTCCGTTCTTTTTTATTCCATTTATTTATGTATGAAATCTTTATCCATTTGTCTCTTGGTGGACACTTGGGTTACTTCCATATCTTGGCTATTGTAAATAATGCTGCAATAAGCATATCTTTTAGTGTTTTTATATTCTTTGAGTAAATACCCAGTGGTGAAATTACTCATTCCACCAATTACTTATGGTAATTCTATTTATAATTCTACTAATATCATATGGTGATTCTATTTTTAACATTTTTAGGAGCCTCTATACTGTTTTCCACAGTGGCTGCACTGGCTTGCATTTCTGCTAACAATGCACAAAGTTTCCTTTTTTTCCTCATCCTCATCAACATTTGTTATTTCTTGTGCTGATTTTAGCCATTCTGACAGTTGTGAAGTGATATCTCATTGTGCTTTTGATTTGCATTTCACTGATGATGAGTGATTTTGAGCATCTTTTCATGTGTTTGTTGGCCATCTGTAAGTCTTTGGAGAAATGTCTGTTCATGCCTTCTGCCCATTTTTAATTGCATTATTTGGTTGTTTTTGGTGTTGAGTTGTGTAAGTTATATTTTTTAATATTTTGGATATTACATTTTGATATATGTATCATAATATATAAGATATAACATACTTTTATATTTTAGATATTAACTCCTTAGATATATCGTTTGAAAATATCTTTTCCCACTCTGTAGATTGCCTTTTTGTTTTGTTGATGGCTTCCTTTGCTATGCAAAAATCTTTAATTTTGGTGTAGCCCTAATAGTTTAATTTGCTTTTGTTTCCCTTGCCCAGAGGAGACATATCTAGAAAAATGTTTCTGTGGCCGATTTCAAAGAGCTTACTGTATGTGTTTTCTTCTAGAAATTTTATGGCTTCAGATCTCACATTTAGGTCTTTAATCCATTTTGAGTTTATTTTTGTGGATGGTGTATGAAAGTGGTGCAGTTTCATTCTTTTGCATGTAACTGTCCAGTTTTCCCAACATCGTTGTTGAAGAGACTTCTTCCTATTTTATATTCTTGCCTCCTTTGTTGTAGATTAATTGACCGTATGAATCGTGGTTTATTTCTGGACTCTTTACTGTATTGCATTGATCTGTGTGTCTCTTTTTGTCCAGTGCCATACTCTTTTGATTACTACAGCTTTGTAGTATATCTTGAAATCTGAGATTGTGGTACTCCAGTTTTATTCTTCTTTTTCAAGATTGATATTTGGTACACCCCCTGCCTTTTGATCATATCAGTTTTTATCATTATTTATTGTCAGTTGAATTATAGGATAATTCAATTGTTTTACATTTAATTTGGCTCCAAAATAATTTTACTTTGTTATAAGAAATATGCCTAAGTGTTTGAAAATATATTTCCCACTATTTAATTCATTGTAGGTATGAATGAAAGTTCGTTTTTATCAAAACGTCCTTCTACTTCTGAAGTAAACAGCGTTAATCCAAAAAAGCCAAAGCCCAGTGATGGTATTTCTGGATTAAATTCTTCAGCTGTATTTCCTTCAGTTAAATCTCTTTCAGAGACATCTCCCCAGGCTACATCATCAAAAGGTAAATGTGAAATGTGGCATATAAAAAATAAATTACAGGGGCTGCTGGGTGTCTCAGTCAGTTAAGCATCTGACTCTTAATTTTGGCTCAGATCATGATCTCAGGACTGTGAGATTGAGCCACAATGGACTCTGTCCTGGGCAGGGGGCCTGCTTAAGATTCTCTCTCTTTCTTTGCCCTTCCCCCCCTTAAAAAAAAGAAATTATAGTACTTATACATAAGTTTTAGAAGTTGTAGTAAATTTACAAACTGTTAGTGGTTATTTAAGGTTATAAAGTGATGAATTTTGTATTATATGTGTTTTGAATTTATTTTAGGTACAAATACCTCATCAAATCAATCTAAAAATGGAACACCTTTTCCAAGAGCTTGTCCAAAGTGCAATATTCATTTTAATCTTTTGGATCCTTTGAAAAATCACATGAAGGTAAAACTTTTTCAGAATTTAATTTTAAAAAGGTTTGCAAATCCCTAAAAATACTGATTGATTTATAGTAAATAATGTTTTGTGGAGATATTTAGCTAAAAAAATCTTCTCCTAGTGACATTTGTTTCCATATAATTTAGGCAAAGATTTATATTTATAATGATTATTTTCATATAAAATTTTAAAATTTCCTCTGAATCATCAAATTTTAAGATTAAATTTATAATAAATGCTTTTTATATTATGATTTTAAATGAAGATAAGGTATTAATCAGACTATTTTATTTAGTAGATTTGGTATACTTCAAATTCTTTTAAAAAAAGACATTTTTATATAGTTTCTTCAGTTATCTTATTTTTGTGTCCATGGTAATATGTGCGTGTCATGTTACACAATGAAAATCTGAATTTTACATTTAATTTTCAACACTCAGACTTAAGTCCCAAATGATGGAACATTTCATATGAAATAATTATTTTAACTCCATTCAGAATATAGCTTGTGTAATTGTCATTAATTAATTCAGGTTTTTTGTTGGAATAGGAAGCTCTTGAAATTAAATTTTAAGAAATTTTCAGGGGCACCTGGGTGGCACAGTTGGTTAAACAGCTGACTCTTGATTTGGGCTCAGGTCGTGATCTCAGGGTCATGAGATCCAGTGTGGTGTCGAGCCCAGGTTTGGGCTCCATGCTGGGCGAGGAGCCTGCTTAAGAATCTCTCTCCCTCTTCCTCTGCCCCACTTCCTAAAAAAAGGAAAAAAAAAGAAAATTTCAAAGTACAAATGAAATATGGGGGGTAGGTATCATTTCACTTGAAATATTTTGGTATGTATTACGGTATCCTGCTATGGTCTGAGGATAGCCTGTATTTTCTTTGCATGCCCAGTATAAATGGCAGGAAGGGGGAAAGAAGAAAAAAGTCCATGGAGATTATATGAAGAAAGAATGGAAGGGGGGGGTGGCTTTGTGGCTCAGAACAGCATGGAGTCTGCTTGGGACTCTCTCTCCCTCTTCCTCTGCCTGCATCCACCCCCCACACTCACTTTCTGTCTTTCTCTCTAAAATAAAGAAATAAATCTTAAAAAAAATACAGCATTTGTCAGAAAAAGTTAAAAAAAATAAGGGAACTTTTTTTAGAATTTCAAATACAGTCTCTTTATACATATACAAAGCTGCATTTGGTTTATCACTACTTTCAGCTCCCAGAATATGGTCCCTGATAATTGTACTTTGTGCTTTCTTCTTATATGAGAATTAACCTGTACAAGTGCTTTCACTTTTTTAAAATGTGTAATGTTTTCATGAGATACCTGATTTTTTTTTTATGTTTTGAATTTGGAAAAGGTTAAATTCTTTAATTAACACTTGATTATTTGAGTAGGTAATACAGTGATATTATTCAAAATAAAATGTTTACGAAGGGATAAAAGTGAAACATCATAATTGTGTCTCTTATTTACCTGGTTGCCAGAATGACTCTCAGAGAATTTTTGTCAGTTGCTTCTTGTATTTCCCCCAATTTTCTTTTTGTATATACAGGTAAACAGAAATGTTCTTATTTCCTTTCTATTTTGTATACAATTTATAGCTTATTACCTAAATGTAGCTTTACTTCCAAAATATATTATAGCATTGTTTGGGATTACTCATATTAGAAATAACCAAAATTTCATACAGTATTCATGTAATAGAGCAACACTACACAACCTTTTTAAAAGAATGGAATCTCTATAATTAGTAACAATATGGAAAGATCTCCAAGACATATTTTTGAACTAAGTTAAATATAGTATGAATAACTTATGTTTGTTTATGTCATAAAGGGTTGTGATGGAATAGGACAAGGAAGTTTAAAACTGTGTAGACTCTTTGCATTCTAGTTTATGCATTTTATATATCAGTTGAAGTTTTAGTATTAGCAATGATTTCCATTTTTGAAAAATGTGATTTTTCAATTCTTTATAAATGATTTTTTGCTGTTATTTAAGACAAGTAGATGACTATACCAAGAAATAATGTTTCCTTTCAATAAAGAATATCTAAAACAAAATCCTACAATAATAAGAACAATTTATTTATCTGAGGCCATGTGCCAGACTACTAAGCTTTAAATACATTATCTTATTTAATCCTTAGGAAATTCTTTGAGATTGACATATTTCTCATTGTTTTATAGCCAGTTTATTTAAAGACATAACTGGCATTCACACTTTGAATGGTAAAAACCCAAATTCTAACAAATTTTTCCTTTTTTAGTATATAGGTTATTTGATGTTACATTGAAACTTGAAAATAGGTAAATAATTTAAGTTATGGAATTTGATATTTATCAATCAGATCTAGCATATTAACTACATTATTTAGATATTTGTATTTTTACTTATTTTGTTGTCTGCTTGATCTTACATGGATTGAGCAACACCATGTATCAATCTACATCTTTCATTACTAATATTTTCTTGAATATATTGCAGTTCTGTTTTAAGATTGTTGCTGCTGTTTGTGATATGGATGAATCTCTTATAATTGCATCACAAATACATCCTTTAGTATTTTTATAAAGTGTTCTTTTTGTCTTGGTGTTTAATGTCTTTTAGGCTCACAACCTGTGGTTTCTTATGGTTTCCATTTGGCTGGTATATTATTTTTGTATTCTTTTCTTTTTAACCGTTTTAAGTCACAGTGTGCCCCTTGGTTTCAGCAGAGTTGATTTTTTCCTTTGTGATCCTATATGAAAATTTCTTTTTTGCACTTGAGTTAAACTTATTTATATAGATTGATATGGTAGGTTCACTTGGTCTTGGTTCTGTCACAGTTTTTTATTTATTTCCATATATATTTAAAGATTTTATTTATTTATTTGACAAAGAGAGAGCACAAGTAGGGGGAGCAACAGGCAGAGGGAGAGGGAGAAGCAGGCTCCTCGCTGAGCAGGGAGCCCGATGCAGGGCTTGATCCCAAGACCCTGGAATCATGACCTGAGCCAAAGGCAGATGCTTAACTGATTGAACCACTCAGGTGCCCCTGGCACAGTTATTATTATTTATTATTATTATTTTTAAGTCTTTTTCTATGTGGTTGCTTTGTATGTACATAGCTTAGGTTTTTAGAGAAGCTCTATTTTTGTTCTCTAATTTTAATGCTGATGGAATTCTAGTAGTCTTCTGTTCCTTTGGCCATTCTCTAATACTGAAATTATTTAAAGTAGTATTAAATTTTTATTCTTAATCCATCCATCCTTACCTTCTCCTTTCCTACCTGATTTTAGTCAGTGTTATCTGAGTGTTTACCTTTGTAACATTAAGATTTCTCACACTTATACTACTTCATTCGGTAGCTCTAAATGATATTCTTTGATGTACTGCTAATATATGTGAGGCAATCATAAACCTTCTTAACCTTACGTTCATTGTCCTTTTACCCCTCCTCCTCCCCCCTCCCCAGTTTTTATTTGTTGGTTGTATCATTTTTTCATTGTCAGGGCAGATAACATTTGCATTTGATTTCTTAACCTTATTTCTGTATTTGTTTAATCTTTTTTTCACAGTAAATATATTCAGTGTTGATTACCAGTCTGTTTCTCATGGTTTCTTTAGTTATCTCTCATTTGGCTGAAGTTCATCCTCTAGTAATTTCCTCAAGAAGGGCCTGGGAAGAGCTTTTTTTGAGTGCTTTCATGTTCAAAACAGTTTGACTATATTCCATTCTTGAAAGATAGTTTGGCTATATATAAAGTAAGTTGGATCCATTTCTGGGTTCTCTGTCCTGTTCCATTGATCTATGTGTCTGTTTTTGTGCCACTACTGTACTGTCTTGATGATTACAGCTTTGTAATAGAGCTTGAAGTCTGAAATTGTGATGCCATCAGCTTTGGTTTTCTTTTTCAACATGCTTTGGGCTATTCAGGGTCTTTTCTGGTTCCGTACAAATTTTAGGTTTATTTGGTCCAGCTCTGTGAAAGAAGTTGATGATATTTTGATAGGGATTGCATTGAATGTGTAGATTGCTTTAGGTATTATAGACATTTTAATAATATTTGTTCTTCTAATCTAAGAGCATGGAACATTTTTCCATTTCTTTGTATCTTCCTCAATTTCTTTCATGAGTGTTCTATAGTTTTCTGAATACAGACTCTTTGCCTCTTTTATTAGGTTTATTCCTAGGTATCTTATGGTTTTTGGTGCAATTGTAAATAGGATCGATTTCTTAATTTCTTTCTTCTGTTTCATTGTTAGTGTATAGAAATGCAACTTATTTCTGTGCATTGATTTTATATCCTGCCACATTGCTAAATTCCTGTATGAGTTCTAGGAATTTTGGGGTGGGGTCTTTTGGGTTTTCCACATAGAGTATCATGATATCTATAAAGAGTGAGAGTTTGACTTCTTTGCTGGTTTGGATGCCTTTTATTTCTTTTTGTTGTATGATTACTGAGGCTAGGACTTTGTATTACTGTGTTGAACAACAGTGGTGACAGTGGACATCCCTGCCCTGTTCCTGACCTGAGTGGTAAAGCTCTCAGTTTTTCCCCATTGAGAATGATACTTACTGTGGGCTTTCATATATGGCTTTTATGATATTGAGGTATGTTTCCTCTATCCCCACACTGTGAAGAGTTTTAATCAAGAAATGATGCTGTACTTTGTCAAATGCTTTTTCTGTGTCTCTTGAGAGGATCATATGGTTCTTGATCTTTCTTTTATTTATGTAGTTTATCACATCGATTGGTTTGCTGATGTTGAACCAACCTTGTAGCCTAGGAATAAATCCCTCTTGTTCGTGGTGAATAATCTTTTTAATGTCATGTTGGATCTTACTGGCTAGTATTTTGGTGAGAATTTTTGCATCCATGATCATCAGGAATATTGGTCTATAATTCTCCTTTTTGGTGAGGTCTTTGTCTGGTTTTGGGATCAAGGTAATGCCGGCCTCATAGAAAAAGTTTGGAAGTTTTCCTTCCATTTCTATTTTTGAAACAACTTCAGAAGAATAAGTATTAGTTCTTCTTTAAATGTTTGGTACAACTCCACAGGGAAGCCATCTGGCCCTGGGCTCTTGTTTGTTGATTTTTGATTACTGCTTCAATTTTCTTGCTGGTTATGGAGCTGTTCAGGTTTTCTATTTCTTCCTGGTTCAGTTTTGGTAGTTTATACATCTCTAAGAATGCAACCATTTCTTCCAGATTGCTTAATTTGTTGGCATATGGTTGCTCATAATATGTTCTTATAATTGTTTGTATTTCTTCGGTTTTGGTTGTGATCACTCCTCTTTCATTCATGATTTTATTTATTTGGGTCCTTTCTCTTTTCTTTTTGGTAAGTCTGGCCAGGGGTTTATCAGTTTTATTAATTCTTTCAGAGAACCAGCTCCTAGTTTTGTTGGTCTGTTCTTTGGTTCTTTGGTTTCTATTTCATTGATTTCTGCTTTAATCTTTATTATTTCTCTTCTCCTGGTGGGTTTAGGCTTTATTTGCTGTTCTTTCTCCGGCTCTTGTAGGTGTAAGGTTAGGTTGTGCATTTGAGAAATTTCTTGTTTCTTGAGAAAGGGTTGTATTGCTATGTATTTCCCTCTTAGGGCGACCTTTGCTGCATCCCAAAGGTTTTGAACAATTGTGTTTTCATTTTCATTTGTTCCCATGAATTTTTTAAATTTCTCTTTAATTTTCTAGTTGACTCATTCATTCTTTAGTGGGATGCTCTTTAGCCTCCATGTATTTGAGTTCTTTTCAAATTTCCTCTTGTGGTTGAACTCAAGTTTTAAAGCACTGTGGTTAATAAATACGCAGGGAGTGATCCCAGTCTTTTGGTACCAGTTGAGACCTGATTTATGACCCAGTATGTGATCTATTCTGGAGAATGTTCAGTGTTCACTTGAGAAGAATGTGTATTCTGTTGCTTTAGGTTGCAATGTTCTGAATATATCTATGAAGTCCATCTGGTCAGGTATGTCATTCAAAGCCCTTATTTCCTTGTTGATCTTCTGCTTAAATGTTCTGTCCGTTGCAATGAGTGGGGTATTAAAGTCCCCTACTATTATTGTATTATTATCAATGTTTCTTTAATTTTGTTAATAATTGGCTTATGTAATTGGCTGCTCCCATGTTAGGGGCATAAATATTTATAATTGTTAGATTTTCTTGTTGGATAGACCCTTTAATTATGATATATAGGAAAATTGGGACAGCCATTAAAAAAATTAAATCTTGCCATTTGCAAGATGGAACTAGAGAGTATTTTGCTAAGTGAAGTAAGTCAGGCAGGGCAAGATAATTATTATATGACCTCAATTTTATGTGAATTTAAGAATTTAATAAAGAAAACCAGACTATCATAGGGAAAGAGAGGAAAAAGTAAAGACTAAATCAGAGAGGGAGACAAATCATAAGAGACTCTTAATCATAGGAAACAACCCGAGGGTTGCTGGTGGGGAGGGAGGTGGGGGGATGGGTAACTGGGATGGACATTAAGGAGGGCCTGTAATGTATTGAGCACTGGGTATTATATAAGACTTTATTATATAATCACTGACCTCAACCTCAGAAACCAATAACAAATTATGTGTTAATTAATTGAATTTAAATTAAAAAAAGTATAAAGTAAGTTGGATCCTACTTTGAGGATCTTGTTTGTGGTGCTTTTGTTATACAATATTGAATATTGCTGTTGAGAAATCTGGGATAAGCCTGAATTATTTTGCTCTTTATAAGTGATTTGATTTTTTACCTGGCTGTCCATAGGATTCTTTATCTTGGACAACTGATAATTTTATAATGACTGACTTGGTGTTGGGGTTTGGGTCAGTCTTCTCTGATATATAACATGCTCTTTCTGCTTGTATGTTTGTGTCTTTATTTTAGTGCAGTTTTCTTGATTCATATTTTAAAATATTTATTCCATACTATTGTTTTGTCTTTTTGTGGGGAGGGGAGAATGTTGCATTCACCAATATGCATTCATTTGATGTCCTTTGTCTGGTGTATCTGTCATTTTCTTCCTAATCCTTTTAACACTTAAATTTTTTTTATTTGCTTTTGTCATTATCAGCTTTTGTGTCCTTCATTTTATTTTCCAATGCCTGTTCACCATTGTTCTCCTTTCTGTCTTTATGTCTCTGATTTCTCTACTTTTCCTTCGATTTTGCCACTCCTTTTTTAGGTCTTTTTTTGTCTTGCCATTTCTTGTTGCTTTGCAATTTTCCAAATAGACACAATCACTTCATTAAGTTTTTTAAATTTGTAGCAAAAATTTTGGATACCTCTTTTATCTGTAACTGCTCCATGGTGTTTTTGTCAGAATTTTACATGTTCCTCCTTTTATCTTATTTTTGTTTAGATATAAGTGAAGAACAAGTTGGATTTTCTTTGGCTAACTCTTTTGTACAAGGCTTCTTTTAGGAAGTGTAGGTTGCCAGGATAATCTCACATCCTGCTAACTGGTTTATACACCTCCTTGCTGGGCAGAAGGTCTTCTGTAAATGTGACTTGTGTATCTTATTTTTATATGTAGCATTGCCTAATTTGCTTCTCGGTACCAAATGAAGTCTGGGGGACTTCTGCCATCCTTCTTGCCCCAGCGTCTGTACTTGAGTTTTGTAAACAAAGTATGTAGCTTTGCACTTCAGGATGTGTCTTTCACCTTTAGAATGCAAATTTTTGCTTAGACTTTCTAAGATCTGTTACTATTGGGTCCGTTTGACTTCTCTGATCTGCTGTCTGAGCTTGGCTGCTTTGGGTAGTGCTGTCATATGTTGTAGAGTCTGGATTTTATCTGACTCTTAGTTTCAATGAAAATAAATTTTTAGAATCTGGTTGTTGTGGCTTTGGATGAGTCCCAGCAGGAGAAGGGGAAAATGTTGACTTATGTAGGCTGATCATATCGGAACTTCTATTTTACTATTTAAAAATAACATCCCACTTTCTTAGTTCTGAAAACCTAACCTAAATTTTAGGCACAAACAAAGCAATAGAACATGGTCTCTCTACTGGGAGGAGTAAAGATGAGAATGGAATTTAGGTGGTGTCTGCTGTTTGTCAAATTATAGTATATGGCATTAAAGTATTTAATATTTTATCCCCAGGAAAATAAGGGATAACCCAGGGCTATAGTGAAGGGCTAGAATCAAAAGCGTTTTAAGACTGAATAAAAGATATTTTCTTTAGGGTTCTTTGCTTTTCTCTCAATTACTAAATTTCCTGAACTAGGTTTTCCATTCTTGGTTTTCAGTGGTTTATCATTCATCTGACTTATAGGGATCCAAAACATTGCTTAAAAGAGACTGTGAATAAAAGTAATGTAGCATTGTGTGTCAACTATACTTAAAAAAAAAAAAGATCCATTAAGATTTGTATATTTATTTTAAAAATCTGTTCCTATCTTTTTTATTTAAAAAAAAAAAGAAAATGAAAAAACAGCAGTTGATCATCTCTTATGTATATTATAATTTATGAGCATTTACAGTAACTTCAACTTTTATAGATGTACCAAATTAGATGTTTCTGAAAAATAAAACCTTGCAGCACATTCTACTATATAGACGACTCAGGTTATTTTGTAGATTTCAGAAAAGAATCAAGTCTCAAATATGACTCAATAACTTCTACAGTGTGAAAACCAGATTTAAAGTTTGAATATATATGATTGTCCACATTTCTAATTAGTAATTAGAATTATAATAATTATATATTATATCATTTTTGTGCATTATAATGCTTCTCATTGTTTTAGATCATTTGTATGGTAAAATTGCAGATAAGGTCAGGGATTTTGTCTATCAAAATGAAACTACGTGTATACATCATTTGTAGTAAGACATGTATTTTGAGTTATTTTTCTGATAGGTGCGGATGGATTTATTCTGAACCATCCTTTTCTCCACTTACCCTTAAATTCAAAACCAGCATGTTCTAAAAGGAACTTAACGTTATAATAGTCCTTAGAAATAGTTTGACTTTCCTGAGGTTGAACTCTTAAGTGTTACATGTGTCCCAAGAAGTATTTAGAAACTTCTCATTTCCCTTTTTTTGTTGTGGTTTCATTTCAACTCTGTTTATTGAGTGGTTGACTTCAGAGGATCATGTAGTATTAGGAACCGAATATATTTATCCTTATTTAGCTTATGGATGCAACCTTAACTCCCAAACACAAATTATGTCACTATTTGTGGGCTCATTTTATTGAACCCCTTTCTTTGGATCTATTTTAGATTTTTTTTCTTGGTGTTTTTTTCCCCTAAAGGTTTCAGAATTGACGAGTGAACAAAATAAGTGCAATTGAAATGTTATAGGTCTGTCTTGGATCAAAGGCCAGTCAAAAACCAGCTTCCCATGTGATACAGACCATTTTACCAATGATCTAACATTTCAGTGTGCCAGGAGAGGAAATGAATGTTATCTTAGAAATTGAGGGAGACAAACTGTATGAGATTCTTGACTCTGGGAAACAAACTGAGGGTTAGAGAAAAGGAGGTGGGTCAGGGGATGGGGTACCTGGGTGATGGAAATTAAAGAGGGCACATTATGTGATGAGCACTGGGTGTTATATTCAACTAATGAATCATTGAACATTATATCAAAAAGTAATAATGTATTATACCTTGGCTAATTGAGTTTTAAAAAAAAGAATAGAATTGTGTTAGTTTCAAACTTTTAAATGTTATTAATTTACTAAATAACACATTTAGGAAGAGTTTAAGTTATAAAAGAATTACCTGGGTGACTTGTTGAAAAATAAAGATTTCTGGGCCCTGTATCTAGATACATTGTGGTTTATGGGTCTGAAGTGGGCCCAGGAATTAGCATTTTGACAAGTACTTCTGGGTTTTCTCATGCAGGTCTTCTTTGGACTGGCCTTGAGAAAAACTGCCTTAGACAAATTCTACAACTGAAAATAATGTACAACAAATGAATTAATTATATCTTGTTGAAAAAAGAAGCTCACATATGAAAGTATTCCACATTAGAACCAGTTTATGTGACATCTTGATTTTATTCATGAGGAACTAAATTTCCCCTTTAAATATTTAAGCATTCTAGATTTCAAGGTGTAACCGTAGAATTTTTCCAAGATGTAACTAATTTTTAAAGAATTGTTAAAGATCTTTTTTTCTTCACACATTTTCTAGCATTGCCTCTGGGCAATGGCAAGTTAGTTGTGCTCAATTTTTAGTTCTAACTAGATATTATGAAATTTCATGTATCACTTGATAATTAAATGTATACATTATAGCATGTAAAACTACATTTCCTTTCTATGCTCTATCTTGATGGATATGACATGGATCTATCTTGACATGGATATGAAATGAATAAGTTTTAGTTTAATTAAACATTTATTATTCAGCATTTATATCTGAAAAAATAAATTGCAAGGAAAGAAGCTATTAGATCAATAGCCAAGTTCTAGTTTTAGGGTTATTCTTTTAAAAAATTTTGTTGTTGCTTATTAAGATAATAGGAAGATAATAGGTGTTTTTTGTTATTTAGAGTATGAGTATATACCATATACGTGTAAATTAATATTTTTCCAGACATATTATCAAGCATAGTTTTACATGGTCTGACTTTAGTTGTAAACGGAATTATTTTTTGATAATCTAATTTTTTTAAAGGGTAAATAGGACTTCTGTTTTTTTCTCTTTCAGTACTGTTGTCCAGACATGATAAATAACTTTTTAGGACTGGCTAAAACAGAATTTTCAAGTACAGCAAATAAAAATAAGACTGTTGATTCAGAGAAAGGAAAATTGATCATGTTAGTTAATGACTTTTATTATGGAAAACATGAAGGAGATGTCCAGGAAGAACAGAAGACTCACACAACTTTTAAATGCTTCAGTTGCTTAAAAATTCTTAAAAATAATATTAGGTATGTAAATACTTCTTTTCATTTCTGTTTGAAAATTGGAATGCTGCGGATATAAATATTGTATCTTTACCTTACATTTTTCTGTGTCATTCTAGATAAACAATTTCAATACTTTCTATTAAGGACAAAGGCAGATTGTCCTGTTGAAAAGCTTTTGTTCTTTCTTGTAATTTAGAGTTGACTCCTGGATCCACTTAGTTGTATTTCTTTAAGATAACTTAAGAAAGGACAAACTTTATTTCAAATAAGGGGAAATTAACTTTTTCCCCTATATTATCACCATTTTAGGAATTTTCATGAGATCATTTTCATTTTTAGCTGCATTTGAATTTTATTTCTCTTTACAAGAAGAACCACTTTAGTAGGTCCAGTTTGACCTCCTCCATACTAATCTTATTTAATGCTCAAGGCTTTTAATTCAGATTTATAATTTTTAGAACATTTATCTTGCAGGAAAAGTCATCTTTTTTAGAGAAGGACCAGTTCTAGGAAACATGTGTGCTTTGATTTTAAAATTTAACCCCTTTAAAAATTAGAAATTTAGTTTCCAGTGGAATTTTGAATTTTATACCTGTATGCTTTAAATTTTAGGAACTTTACTTTGTGATCTTTGAGTTACATGGCATATTAGTAGCTGTCATCCTATAAATGAGTACATAACAAAAACAAAGTAACAAGACATACTGATTGATATTTTTCAGTGGTTATATAACTTGACATATTAGGTAAGGTGGTTTTTATACTATTTTATAATAAAAATGTTCAGACATGCAGCAAAGTTTAAAAAAATTTTATAGCAGATACTTGTATGCTTATCACCTTGATTCTACCATTAACATTTTCCTGTACTTGCATTATCATATATCTGTTCATTCTTCCTTTAAACTGTTTTTTCTTATGGATTTCAAAGTAAGTTGCAGACACCATTATACTTCCCTTAGATGAGTGTGTGTGTGTGTGTGTGTGTTTATACAAACATACCTCTGTATGCCTTTTTATGTTTACCTTTGATAACTTTGTAAATAGCATTCTTAGGTACCTATAGGTTACTTCTGGACCCAGTATTTATTTCATTTTCCTGTGAGTTCGTAGGTCCAAAAAGAAGCATATAGAAAAACCCTGAAATACATTGTGATACACTCCTTTAACAGTTATTAAAGCTTTGTTCATGGTGGTGCTTTATAGTTTCCAAATTGTTTCACATATGTTATTTCATATGAGCCCTCATATTTCTTTATCTCCTTTAATTAAACTTTAATAGCCATCAATAGTTAATAGTTTAACAGAAGGGATATTGTAGTTTGTGATATAACACTGAAACAGTATTACGGTAGGACTCTGTCACCTATTTCCATATTCTTACTGTTTTAATAGTAAAATACAGCAGAAAAATCATGTTAGTAAATATGGTGAAAGTGTAGAAATATGTTTCACTAACTTAGTTCCTTGTTATACTTCTATATATATATATATATTAGAAGTTATTTCAGCAATAGCTTTTGGCTTTTCCTTTGAGATTAGCTGACTTAATATTAAACATATGAAAATTAAATTCCTTTTTTGTTATTATTTTAGAAGAGTAGTTACATATTTCTAGAGTACCTGAATATTTCAAAATTTAAAGCAAACAGCATTTATAACTTCCTGGAATTGAGCATTTTTCGAAATACTAATTGTTTAGGAAACATAATCTTAATGGTAAATACTTTGTAACCAAAGAAGTTATATATATTAAACAGTAAAAACTGGGAAGACAAATTGATGTTTGTAGAAAATGGTAGAAAACTGATAGCTATAGATTTTTACTCTCTACCTTGTCAACATATTGTGGTTTTTTTTTTTTTTTCTTCTACACTGAGTGTCACCAAAAACAGTTAGGTTTATTTTATTCTGTGAACATCCTTGTAAGAAGTTTGCTTTTATGTTTCCCTCATTTCCATCAGTTGGTTTAAGTAGCTTGCGTTCCCAATGCCTGCTCATATAATAATTGTGAGAAAGCGTGCTAGTTAAGAGATTATTTTATATAGATACACTTTAATTGCTTAAAGTTGTGAGCTGAAAGTTTAATGGCTCATGACCTGTTCTCTCTATATAAATATTTAACCAAGACTAAGATTTTCTGTAGGTGTTCGTAGAGCTGGTGTTAAAACCAAGGGAGGACAAAAAGATATTTTAAAGTATGCCATAATCTGTTCAAGAGAAGTACTATTGTGGAGGTGTGAAAGAGAGATAAATGTTATAGCCTTCATGATGACTGCTATCCAGATTAATAACATTATCACTTACTTTCAAGATTCTTTCCTTTACAGGCTCAGAGTGAATAATTGTTAATAGTTGACCCAGACTAAAAATTGTTATAACTTTACTTTCAAATTCAGCAAAAAGCTTCAGTAAGCTTGTTTAAGTAGGTATTCCCATTTATATTGCACTCTTTGCTGTTGAAGGTCATAGTTCCTGCTCATAAGAAGCCTTTTAGGGAAGCTGAAATAGCAGAATGTAAAACTGAAAAATGATGTTGCCTACAAAGGGCACAGTCTGCAAGTTAAAATGAACAGTCTGTGCTAACAGTAAACCAGTATCATTAAATAAAACAAAAGGTTCTTGTAATTGTAGGCATTGAAATTGCTATTACATGCATTTAGAAACCAAGACACAAGTAAAAATACCAGTAATTTGTCTTTTAAACAGCTGGAATCTATTGTATATCTTCACGGCCTTAAAAGATTTCTCTTAGGATTGTAGCTGCTTTTGGTGGTAGGGTTTCCTTCCTTTGAAGTATTTTATTTAAAAATGTAAATAGTATCCTTGTATGGAAAAAAAGCCTGCTTTTTTATCTTTAAAAAACATTTTAATAATCTGAAATGATTAAGAATTTGAGCAAATTAGTCATATTTCAGATTAATTGCATTGATGAATTCTTTTAAAGCAAAGATGTTTACTTAGCCACTTAATTGAAAGTGATTATTTAAAACACATGGTTTTCTAGAGGACTTTAAGGCTTTTGAGATTTTATTTTGAATAATATATCTATAGTTTTAAGACTTAGACTCCGATAGTTATTTTTTAGATTTTTGTTTTTAAATCTGAATTTTTGCACCTGTTGACAATCATTTATAGGTTTATGAACCACATGAAACACCATTTGGAACTTGAGAAGCAGAGCAGTGAGAGCTGGGAAAACCACACCACCTGCCAGCACTGCTATCGTCAGTTTCCCACACCATTTCAACTGCAGTGTCACATTGAAAGCACACATACACCCCATGAATTTTCTAGTAAGTTATAGTTCTACTTAAGCCTTGGATATTATCGATTTTGATGATGTAAATTCTGAGAAGGAAGCTTGTTAGAAAAATAAGACTAAGAAAAAGACTTTGGAATTTGGGGTCAAAATTGGAAAAGCTTTAACTTATCTAAATTGTTAAAACGAGTTATTAAAATTAAGGTCCCTCTTATAAGTAAATCATTAAAGTAAATAACCTGTGCATTATAGGTGGGGAACTAAATTAAAAACCTCAGATCATAGTTGTCAAATATGAAATTAATGCCCTTCATTTAAACTTGAATAAGGAAAGTAACTATAGTCATAGTTAAAATCACAGATTTTGGAGCTAGATAGCTTGAGTTCAAATCCCAGGTCTGCCTCTTAATACAGCTGTGCGATCTCAGACAAGTTCCTTAATATTTGAATAATGGAGAAAATAGAAATACCTGCTTCATAATGCTGTTATGGGAATTAAATGAGCTAATGTAAGTAAAGTACTTAGAACTGTGTTAGGCTCACAGTTAAAAACTGTGTGACTGTTGTTCATCCCCACCAATACTGTTATTCTTATTGATATAGATATATAAAATGAATTTTACACATATATATCTGTTTTGTTTGCCTGGTGAAGATATGTTTTTTTATATTGAGGTATAAGTGATACATAGTTATATAACATAATGATTTGATAATTGTGTGTGTGTATGTGTATATCTATATCTTAAAATGATGTAATGTCTCCCCCCCACTTTTAGCCATTTGCAAAATCTGTGAATTATCATTTGAAACAGAGCATATTCTTTTACAACATATGAAGGACAATCATAAACCTGGGGAAATGCCATATATTTGCCAGGTATACACATATTTTATTGTTTACTTAGAGTTTCTTTGGTTTGTTTGCTTTCTGTTGTTTTGATTATAAGATCTAAACCTACTGGGCCCCAGGGGTCAGCAAATTTTTTCTGTAAAGCACCAGATATAAAGCACCTCAGGCTTTAAGGGTCATATAGTCTGTGTTGCAACTAATCAGCTCTGCCATTGTAGCACAAAGTCGGCCACAGACAACAAGTAAATGAATGTGATCTGTCTCTGTGTTAAATTCTATCTATGCAGTAATGATACATTGTATGGTGTCTAACAAAACATAAGAATTAAAAAAAATAAACTCTATGGACACTGGAATCTGAATTTCACATAATTTTCATGAGCCATGAAATTTATTCTTTTATTTTCCTAACCATTTAGATAAAATTGGTTACTAAAATTAAAATTCCTCTTATAAACTATTTGTTAATAAAAAGAACTTTAGCATAACTCATGTATTATCTGTGGGATCAGCAGAGAGTTTAAATTAGCCTATAGGCCATTTTATACCTACGCCTGATTGGACAAAGAAAAGCCCTGTGGCAGAAAGACAAGCATAGGGACTTATTTTACCACATAGGGAAGAATGTAGGCATACAAGGGAAGTATGAAATGCTTTTAGTTACAGAGAACCCTACCAAATTCTTTGGAATTAGCATTTTTTCAGAAATTGAAGAAATAGAAAAAGAAGATAAAAATACATTGCAATGCCATAGCCTGGAGGCCATTTATAATCCAAAGGAAGGTGCTATTTTATGTAGCAGAAAGAAAACTTTATAGAACAAGAGGTGTTAAAGCATGAAAATTCAAGTTAAGATGGGGCTGGTAAATAAAAAGATCTGATAAAAAGAAAGGAGCCTAGTTATGTTTGAGGAAGTATCCCTATACTTTGATAGATAACTTTTCTGACTCAAAGATTATCTTTTGGCGCTTACATTAATGAGATTCTTGGTTATGTAGGTATCAGAGCTGATGTTCTTCTAAACAAATGACGTTATCATTGTTAGTTTGTAATTGCATATCATTATACATTTTCAAGTTAAACTAAACCTTCTTTATTTGTAGGTTTGCAATTATAGATCATCATCATTTTCTGATGTAGAAACTCATTTTAGAACATCCCATGAAAACACTAAGAACTTGCTATGTCCATTTTGCCTCAAAGTTATTAAAATTGCAACACCCTACATGCATCATTATATGAAGCATCAGGTGAGATTTACCAGTTTTTATTTGTTCATGTTGTTTTAGCAAAAAGACAGATTATTACTTAGAACATTAGTTAGATTTGTTCTGCAAAGGAAGCAAGATTTTCCAAATGACATGATTAATTTGCAATTTATGCTGAATTACTTGTAAAACTTCTACTTCTTTTCCTTACTTCCTTTGTGAAGTGGTGATGTTGTGGCTCATAAGTGAAAATTCTGAAAGATAGAAATTGGAAACCTAGGATTGAAAGAAAAAAGGGAAGATGAGTGGAATACCCATAAGATTGGGTATTTCAGGGTCCAAGAGTGGATATGGGAATGATTTTGAAGGTAGTTATCAGGGTAAAGGTGAGCTTGAACTAAGAAAAGATTGAGGACTCATAATCTTGTTTTCCTTTTTTTCTTCCAATCTAATTTCCACTTTTTAGCCCCTTTATGATGACAATACATTAGTTATCATTGAACCAGAAGCAGTCTTTTATAGCTGCCAGTGATAAAGGAAACCGTAATGACACTTACTGCTTGGTATATGAACTCTGCCAAAGAACTGTATTTAGGTCATCACTTGTTTTGTGGATGAATTCTGCTAGTTCTGCTATATAAAGTTTTGGGACCCAATATTAGCACTTAATACCCTTCTCTTGAATTCTAATGTTATGCTTACTGATTCTTTTCCTGAAGCAATTAAACCATCCTTTGGGCTGAAAACTTTTATGTAACACTGATCCTGTTCTTAAGTGCTTGAAAGAGCAACAACAGCAACAGTATTTTGTTTTGTTTTTTAAAAGATTTTATTTACTTTTTCAGAGAGATAGAAAAAGAGGACAAGTAGGCAGAGTGGCAGGCAGAGGGAGAGGAAGAAGTAGGCTCTCTGCTGAGCAGGGAGTCCCATGTGGGCCTCAATTCCAGGACCCTGGGATTATGATCTGAGCCGAAGGCAGCCACTTAACCAACTGAGCCATCCAGGCATCCAGCAACAACAGTGTCTTTGCCAAAATCAGAAATCACTGGATTCACTGAATCTGATCATGTAATCAAGTTTTGCCTCCTCCCTAATCAGCTCATTACATTTTTTTAACTATTGATGAAATTGGCATGCTGATTGGTGCTCACTTTGCTTTCAGTTCTAATCATTTGATAATCATGAAATCAAGTTGTGGCTTTTAACTGGGAAAGATCATAAAAATAGAATGTCCAAGTGAATTTTTTTATATTTTTATTTAAATTCCAGTTAGTTAACATACAGTGTAATATTAGTTTTTGGTGTAGAATTTAATGATTCAGCACTTACAGACAACACCCAGTGTTCATCACAAGTGCCCTCCTTTATCCCCATTACTATCTAACCCGTCCTCCTGGGCATCTCCCCTCCTGTAACCATCAGTTTGTTCTCTGCAGTTAGGAGTGTGTTTCTTGGTTTGCCTCTCTTTCCACCTCCATGTTTGCTTATTTTGTTTCTTAAATTCTACATATGAGGGCGCCTGGGTGGCTCAGTGGGTTAAAGCCGCTGCCTTCGGCTCAGGTCATGATCCCAGGGTCCTGGGATCGAGGCCCGCATCGGGCTCTCTGCTCAGCAGGGAGCCTGCTTCCTCCTCTCTCCTCTCTCTCTGCCTGCCTCTCTGCCTACTTGTAATCTCTCTCTCTGTGTCAAATGAATAAATAAAATCTTTAAAAAAAAAAAAATTCTACATATGAGTGAAATCATATAGTATTTGTCTTTCTCTGACTTACTTCACTTAGCATAATACTCTGTAGTTCTATGTCACTATATATGGCAGGATTTTATTTTTATGTGTAAAATACATTTATTTATTTATTTATTTATAAAACATATACAATATATAAAATATATCCAAGTGAATTTTTATCCAAGTTTATCCAGTTTATCCATGTGAATTTAGTATCCCCTATGTTGTGACTGGGATGATACTCATCTTTGAGAAGTTCTGGCAAAATCTTTCTATTTTAGGTTTCCCCAGCAGTGTTCCATCAGGTGTTAGTAGATGTTTCCCCCCATTTGATAAATGCCTAGATTTACAATATCAAACAATTTTGCTTGTCTGCTTTTTAACAGATGGGATTCTCAGAGCTTTTAATAGGCTAATGAATATTATAACTCTCCAAGCAAGGGGTATAGTGTTCATTAGTTCCCAAACTTTTTTTGGCCATTGAGCCCTTTATTTGCACAATACATATTATCATTTTTTGATGAATAGAGTTCTGGAAACCCTATTCTTGGTTCTCTTTATTTCATCTTTGGGCTTAAATTTGAATGGGAGAATGAGATGGAAAATGACAGTGCTATTTCATTATGGGTCTTTTAACATAATTTTCCCCACATGCTTTCCTAAGCTCCAGAGTGAGATGTAGATATGGGAAGAATGATAATTATGAAAGAGATGTGTGGACCCACTCCGTGGGCTATGTGATTTATAAGGTTTTTATACACTGACTTTTATGTCTTGTCTTGCCATTGTTGCTAATTTTTCATTTATTTATATGGAATATTTAGGAGGGTAAGCAGTCAGCAGTAAAGGGGGAATCTATTAATAAGGATCATCAACTTCCTTCAAGATATTTACAATTTGCGTAATTATTTACAAAGACTGGAGCACTATAGCTGAGTAGGACTATAAACTTGTAATTAAGATGACATCATTAGTGTGGTATTAGACAATAAGAATTGTTGATTCTGTAGCTCATTTTATTGTCTTCAAAGACTGTGGTTGTAACTTTTTTTTAAGAAGCTGAATTAAGTCTCAGGTGATTTTAGAGTTAACAATCCAATTTGTATGACTTTTAAGAAATAATAAAAGTGATTTCAGGTGTGTCAAATATGCTCATTAGATCTTTAGTAAAAATGTTAAGCAGTTAACATATGAAGTCACTTCCTTATGGCAGCAGCAGGTGCTTTATAAGCATTATCATCTTCACAATCACCATATGTATATTGTTATTTCTAACTTTTAGGTGAGGAAACAAAGTTTTAGAGAAAGTAACTTGCTCATTGTCCTACTACCTAATAAAAAGCAGAATTAAAATTTGACTTCAGAGCCCAGGCTTTTACTGTTTTACCACAGACCCAGATTTCACATTGACATTAGGTCTAAAGGCAGAAATTACATGTAGTCAGAATTACTCTTAAATCTCTCAAGTCTTCCAAACAGTATAGTATGTACATATCAAAAAAGTACAAAACAGATCATTAGTTCTCTAGCCTTGGAATAGATCACTGTTTCATTGATTGAACATAATGTTATTTAAAAATGTACTGTTTATCACTCTTATCACTTTGAAATGCATTCATACACAAGAGACATGTGCAAGACTTGTGTCCAACTAAGAG
Source organism: Ailurus styani (assembly GCA_002007465.1). Taxonomy (NCBI): domain Eukaryota; kingdom Metazoa; phylum Chordata; class Mammalia; order Carnivora; family Ailuridae; genus Ailurus; species Ailurus styani. The sequence continues at coordinate 1,250,109 of LNAC01000307.1, read as the reverse complement.
AATAGAGAATATATTCTATCTCATGACTCTGGACAAATGTTCATTGAATGGAATGGCAGATGTTTTGAACTAGTTAAATTGTACCTGCTTCTCATATGCACTTTCTCTATCAGTCTCTTGCTTTCTGCCTCACAGTCCAATTATTTAACAAATATTTATTGAGTGCCTTGCTATGTGCCAGGGGCTGTTTTGGGTATTATATAGCAGTGAACAAAACAAAGTTTGTGTCTTCTGGAATTTGAATTATAGTAAAGAAAGATAAATATATATGTATTTATGTTTTAATGTATATGCTTGCTAGCTGTTGATAGTACTGTGGAAGGAAAATGTGGAGGATAGAGAGTGCCAGGGAGGTGTTGGGAGTGGAGGAATGGTTGATTGTTATGTATGTGGTGTGGTAAAACATGAGCCTCTCTGACGGAAATAAAGGAATAATCCATGTGGAAATCTGGGAAAGGAAATATTCTGTAGGCATTGAAGTGAATGTATTCATGGGGCACTCAAAAACAGCAAACAGACCAATTGTGGCTAGAGCAGAGTAACTAATAAGAGGAAAACTAGTAGGAGATAAGCTTGTAGTAATAGAGTACAGGCTAGTTTACGCAGAGCCTTGTAAACCAGGAATGGGACTTTGGAAAACCATCAGAGCATTTAAGTGTGTGAACAGTCTGCCATGTTTTAAGATCATTGGCAGCTATGGGGAGAATAGACACAGGGAGGAAAGAACATGACAGGAAGAATATAGGAGTTCAGGTGAGTGGTTTGGACCAGTATGGCAGCAGTAGTTTGAGGTAATGAGGAGTAGAAAGATTATGAAAGTTTCCTAAGGTAGAGCTGACAGGTTTTATTAATATGTTGGATATGGGGTGTGTGCGTGAGCTACCAAGTGTTTGTCTGAAGCAGCTGCAAGAATGGAATTTTCATACACTGTCATAGGAGGAAAACTGAGAAAACAGATCTGGGGGGACAGGAAGGAAGGGAGAAAACCCAGAATTCAATTTTGTCTCTTTTGATTTGAGATGCATGTTAGCGCTCAGGTAGTGATGTCAAGTAGACAGTTGGATAGATAGTATTTAAAGCCATGAAACTGGATGAGGTAACCTAGTGAGAGATTATAGATAGAGAAAAGATTTCTGGGTATTGGATTCTGGAGAACTAACTTTCTGTCCTGTTGTCTTAGTATCTGTTTCTTAGACAAGTTTTCTCTTTTTCTGCCTATTCCTTCAGCACATATAAGTGAATTTTAAAAAATTGCCTGTATCTACGATATAATCCAATGCACCACACTCCTAAAAGTCTTAAGATGCAGCTAGAATAGTAGTAATACAAACACATTATATTTATACATTGCTTTAAATTTTGTAAAGAGCTTTGATTTATGAAATGTCTGCTCTATGCTAGTAACTGTGCCAGGTACTTCTCAATATATTACCTTGTTTGAATTTTATAAATGATTGAGTGTATTTAAATAGATATGATGTATTTGGCAGAATGTAACTTTTGAGAAAACATTCTTTTGTATTTATGTGTTGTTTAAGTTTATATATATATATATATATATATGCACATACATATATCATTTCTTAATGAGAGCATATAGATAAGATTGTAGTTAATATTATGTAGTAGAAAGAACACTGGATCAGGGGTCTGGCAGAGCCAGTGACTAGTTATGGGGGGAATGATTGAGATTTTTCTTGGGTCTTGTTTTCCAGCTGTAGAATAATAACAGGATTGGGTTTAAAGAGGGGCTCACTCAAGGGATCTCAGTCAGAAAATAGATTAGCAGTAGTTGTTCTGATTTATGTCTCCATATCAACACCGTTAAATGTTCATGTGGCTATTGAAGTTAAAATTACTTGAAGTTAAATAAAATTAAAAAATCAGTTCCTCTGTTGCACTTAGCACATTTCAGGTGCTCAATAACCATGTGTGACTAGTGACTACCATATTGGACAGTGCAGCTGTAGAACATTTTCATCTTTGCAGAAAGTTACATTAGACAGCACTACTTTATACAACCATTTTTTTAAATTTTATTTTTATTCTTTGCCCAAGGGGTACAGGTCTGTGAATCATCAGGCTTACATCTTTCACAGCATTCACCAAAGCACAAACCCTCCCCAATGTCCATAACCCATCCACCCTATCCCTACCCTCCCACCCCCCAGTAACCCTCAGTTTTATACAACCATTTCTATAACAACTTTCTTTGAAATGTCTGGCTAAATATTTGAATTTATTTTACCAACTTGTCAACCAACTAGAAGTAGAAAAAGTATTAAAAAATTTAGTTTTTTCTAGGATAAAAACATAGTATAGCTCTTCTTAACCATATCACGTGTCTAAACACTTTAAAATTATAATTAGGTCAGCTTTCACACCACTGTTGAGAGAACTTTCATTAGAACCTACAGATAAAACTTTTATGCAGTTTCTCTATAGGAATAGACATTTTTGAAACCCAAATACTAATGCATGCAGAGTATCTAAAAGAAATGAAATAATGTTTTGCTGTTATTTATATGGGTGATGTAAAATACTAGTTTTAAAATTATTTAGGTATCATTAAAATTAAATCAGAGCAGTTTAAGGACACAGCATTTGTGGTTGTAGAAATTATTTTTCCTCCCTTTTTCTATTTTTAAACAGAAAAAAGGAATACATCGTTGTACAAAATGCAGACTGCAGTTTTTGACTTGCAAAGAGAAAATGGATCATAAGACTCAACATCATAGAACATTTATAAAACCTAAACAACTGGAAGGGTTGCCTCCTGGAACAAAAGTGAGTTTAAATGTGTTGTATCTTAACATTTTGTATGATAATAGAAATTAACTCCTGCCTTCTTTTATTTTTATCTGTTGAATATAATACTTTCAGAAATGATGTCTGATTTTTATTAAGCCTTTAATTTTAGGTTTTGTCATTCCTATATCTAGAAAAAAACTCTTCTGACCATTGTTTTGTGGTCAGTGGTGTGTGCTGTGCTAAAGTGTTATTCCTTTGTAAAAAGTGCAACTAGATTATTCCCTGGGTCAGTGGGTTGTGTCAATATTATATAGGCTGTGTTTGAGCTATTCGAGTTGGCAGTGTATATGTTTGTTTCATCTGCTAAACTGTAAGATGCTTGAGATCAGGACTCATGTTTTATCTTTGTGTCCTCAGCATCTGTTAGAGTGCCTTGAATGCCATAGGTTCTCAGATGTTTATTGAAGTTGTTATTACTGAGTCTACTGTCAGAGAAGCAAGTTCTGCTGCTGGATAGCATTATGTTTTAAGTGAGCAAACAACATGTCTGACTGCATACTGATGATTGTAATTTACTTTTCCCTTTTTGCCTTATATACCTCTGTTTTCTCTGACTTCTTTATGTACAGTCAGCTCTTGAATATTTGCTCCAGTGGAGGGAAACAGAGGCATGGATAATCCAAAGTGAAATAATCCCCCAAACATTTATATTTGGCTTTGGGTACTTACCTTTGAATGTGGGTATGTCTGTTATTGGAATTAACTAAAACAATATAAAGCCATGCTCTGAAGACCTAGAGCAAGAGAAGCTATCCAGCATCCTTCCCTGCAGTCCATTCATCCCATGCTGGGACTAGACATGCAGAACACTAATGTAAGCAGTGCAGTCCTCTCTCATATTTTCCCTTATTAATAATAGTAGTAATAATATTAATAATGATACTAAATGTTTTTGTAGCTCCTTAGAATAAGGCTTTCAGTATGCTTTTTCATACATTCTATTATTTAATCCATACAGCAATCCAGTGAGGAAGGCAAGACAGTTATTGCCCCATATTATAGATAAAGAACAAGATAAGTTACTTATTCAAGGTCACATGGCTAGGAAGGCATGGTATAAGGCATGGTATATCACGTCTATTGATTCCTAGTCCAGTGCTTTTGTGTGATACCAAAACACAAGTATTTCATAGGACTTCCTCATAGTCTCTTCCTCAAGTACATGGGAGAAGTGTAGTTTAATGATTAATGAGAACGTTGGTAGGCAATTGTTTTTCATTGCCAACCAACAAATATAATTTCTGGATACTAAATGATAAACTATATTAGTTCTCTTTAAGGAAATTCTAAATATTATTAAACTCTCATCAGTATAATGAATTGATTGATGTAACCTCTCCCATAACCTTTGTATATATAAATCCTGCCTAATGAGCCCCTGGAAAGAGGAGGTCATGTTTACTCTAGATCTTTTTGTTTTATAGTTTTTGAGGGGTAATGCAGGCCTTTCTAGAATTATTTTTTGGGCTCTGAGATTTAAATTTTGATCTCTGTGTTTGTGAATTATTTCAGTTATAGCAGAGCATAAAAATAGCTATGGAATGTGCTCTTTTAATAATCATATAATTTTCATTAACTCCTAATTATATATTAATAACTGTTAACATGACTGATATCAATACAAAAAATGTAGTGTTACAAGTGAATAAATATCAAGTTTAATTTAATTGGTATGAACATTTAGAATAAATGGAAGACTTATCCAATTATAGTTTATACTTGCCCTTTCCAAATACTTGATGTTTAACTTTTTGTTATACAGTGATATTTTAATACTAATGCCATGATTAATTTTCTAAAGCAAACATTATCTCCATTTTTATAGGTTACTATTCGAGCTTCAGTTGGACCGCTTCAGTCAGGATCTTCAACTACACCTTCCATTAGTGCAAGCACTTCTACCCTTCAGCTCTCACCTCCAAGGACTAAAAATATAACTGCTAAAAATCTCACAAAATCTAACACAAGCAAACCTAATCCAACTAAATCCAATACAAGTAAACCTAATGCAAGTAAGCCTAATGGAAGTAAATCTAAATATAAGTCAAAAATCCCTAATATGCAAAAGAAACAAAGCACATTGGCTAGTAGCAATAAAAAAAGTAAAGTCAATACAGCATTGAGGAACTTAAGGTAATCTTTTATTCCTCATATATAACACTAATTTAATCTTAAGCATAAAAACTTTATTTAATATAAATTTACCCTATTACACAACTCTCTTGTACATTTATATGCTATCACTATGACATAAAGGTCAAGCAAATAATAAAAAGGTATTTTTTTACAACTATTGAACAGTACTTGAATTATCATTTTTTATAATATTCATTTATTATGCTGGTATTATTATTATGTGTTGTGCTTATATCTTGTGATGTTTGTATTGCTTAATTTAATCCCCTTTATGCCAGTGAAAAACACTGACTTATGTTAGATTGTTTACAGTTATTCTAGCTATTGTTCCATAACAGATTTTTCAAATTAAAACTGTTTAAACATGTTCATTTAAACATCTTGGCCTTAATTAACAGAATACTAATAAGGCCCTTCCTTATTACTTTTGTTTTAAAATATATTTTTATCATTTTCTTTATATCTCCCTAAGGTATCGTCGGGGAGTTCACAAGTGCATTGAGTGTTGTTCCGAAATAAAAGATTTTGCAAATCACTTTCCTACGTATGTCCATTGTAGTTTTTGCAGATACAACACTAGCTGTAGCAAAGCCTATGTAAATCATATGATGAGGTAAGATGAGTTAAACATCTAATTACCAATTAAAATTGTAGTTCAGAAAGTTTGTTTTAAAACAGTCATCCTTTTAGAAGCCAACTTTTCTCTTTAAGGAACTAAATGTCTAGTAATAGGGAACTTTTTAGGATAATGCCTGATACTATTTTCCCAGCATTGAAACTCATAAAACTACTGGAACTAAAATTGTAAGAATAGTTAGACTAAGAAATTAGGATAGGTTTGTTAGGGAAATGGTTTCTCTCTGGGTATTTTTTTTTCCTATAGAATTTTTTAAATGGTCATTTTCAAATATAGAAAGTCAAATGTTTTAAATATATTTACCAAACAAATACATGCAATTTCATGAATATTATTCTTTTTTTTTTTTTTAAAGATTTTTTTATTTATTCATTTGACACACAGAGAGAGAGATTACAAGTAGGCAGAGAGGCAGGCAGAGAGAGAGGAGAGAGGAGGAAGCAGGCTCCCCGCTGAGCAGAGAGCCCGACGTGAGCCTCAATCCCAGGACCCTGGGATCATGACCTGAGCCGAAGGCAGCGGCTTTAACCCACTGAGCCACCCAGGCGCCCTCATGAATATTATTCTTTTCAAAGCAGTTACTTTGAGAGATTCTAGGATTTTTAGTGATGCTAGGAACTTTATTGGGTCTGTTTTTTTCTCTTTTTTTTCTCTTTTTTTTCTTTTTTTTTTTTTCCCAATGTCTCTCTCTGTCCATCTGTCCATCAAAGCATCTATCCTTGCATTCATTCAGTGGAATGAGAGACTATTCCAGTCATTAGGCCACTGTTGGAATTCTTTTTTATTAATTCATTCAACTTAGGTTATTTGAGTACATAGTATTTGCTCTATGCAGAGAAAGCCTTCACAGCCCACATTGCTTTCATTTGTATCTCATTCATAGAGCCATCCCTTAGGATGGATTTTTATTTTTTTAAAAATAGTCAAAAATTGTTTAGATATAGAGCAGTTAGGTTGATTATTCAAAGTGAGGTTGTTCCTTTTTTTTTTTTTTAAGTTAGAAATTGAAGTATAAAAGTTATTTTCTTACATATGATAAAATGAGCTCTATGTTACTTTCTGGTCACTTACCAGCTATGGTTTTCAAGGATTTGCCTACCTTTCTTGATGGTTTATCACCTCTCTCATACCTTATTTCCCCCTTATCAGCCTGACGTCAGGTACCTGGACTTCTTCAGTGCCAATGCTTCACATCAGCTGTTAAGTTATTATACTCCCTTTCTTTTTTTTTTTTAATAATTTTTTATTGTGTTATGTTAGTCACCATACAGTCCATCTTTAGTTTTTGATGTAGTGTCCCATGATTCATTGTTAGTGTATAACACCCAGTGCTCCATGCAATATGTGCCCTCCTTAATACCTATCACTGTATGCCCTTTCTTATACCACAGTACCATTTTAATCTCATCATATCCACTTTCATTTCTTTCCAATTCCCATTACCCTGTAGGGGTAACTCCTTTTGAGTTTTTAGGACTTTGACTCCTTTTTCCAGTCCAGTAACACCTATTTAACTTTATAGTCAACATAACCCTTAGGGTCATCTGTTTTGATTGCTGCTTTGTTTTTGTTCTAGAATCCTTTACATTTTTAGTTGTGCTCACTTTGCATAAAACCCAACACGAGACTGGGATATCTTCTGAAGTTTACACTCAGTTCTAGATTACTCAACCAGTGTTTGATTCAATCACCTCTGACTTTGTGGTCTTTAACTTTGAGTCCTGTCTTTTTATTTTAAAATACTTCTTTATTTATTTTTAAATTTTTTAATGCTTCTTTTTTAGGTTTTTTAAATTTTTTATTATATTCAGTTAGCCAACATAAGTACATCACTAGTTTTTGAAGTAGTGTTTTATCTACAGTGTTTGTTTAAACTTTTTCTAGTACTCTGGAGATTTTATTTTAGTCTCTTAGCTGTTAACCTGACCTGCTAGTAAGTACTCAGTTGGAAGCCATCTGTTTAAATAATCTTTAAATTGTCAAATGTCTTTCTTGTTACTTTTATTCTAGACATTGATCTCAGAAATCAGATGTGTTCCCCTGTTCCAAAGCTAACCCTGTCCCTTGTCTCCTCTAGTTCTTACACAGTCTTATTCAGTTAACTTGCAACTTCATCTCTTCTCTCTCCCAGGTTCCTTCTACTTATTAACGTTTTCAGGTAATTTTTTTTAAGACAAGGGAAATTTATCCCTACTGCCTTCTGTCTTTATTTTTTGTCTTCCTTTTACCATGAATGTCTGTAATGGGGCACCTGGGTGGCTCAGTTGGTTAAGTGTCTGATTCTTGATGTCAGCTCAGGTCTCAATCTCAGGACCTCAGGATTGTGAGTTTAGCCCTGTGTTGGGCTCCACGCTAGGAGCCTACATTAAAAAAAAAAAAAAAGTGTATACTAGCTTATTTGTGATTCATTTCTCTACCTTTTGAATATCATCCCCATCTACCAATTAACACTGCTCCTTTAAAGATTATCACCATGTTTATTCACTTTTTTTCACTGTTACTACTCCACGACTTCTTTAGAGTATTTGAAGTTGTCTTCACTCACTTGTGAAAGTATTGTCTTTAGCTTCTGTTAAACTGTTACCACTATCTTTTTTCTTTCTTTTTGGCTACTCTTCTATTTCATTGCCTTTTCTTCCTTTAACTCATCTTTCTTCTTTACATTTCCTTTTTTTGCTACCTTAACTGTTGTCACTTTTACCTTTCAACTTTAAATCTTACAGTTTTAATCCTTAGTCTTCCTGAGATCCAACTCTGTATTTCTAATTATTTTATATGTATTTTTACTTTTGACTCACTAGCTTCTAAAAAGAACACACATGAGTCAAACATTATCATCTGTCCAGAATTCACACAGCGACCACCCAAATATTGTTTCAGGGCATCATTTCTATGAATGTGGAACACCAGCTGGAAATAGTTTACTATCCCAAGTTTCTTAAGCCCATGAAGTTCTCCTGATAAGCCACTGTGCATCATGGTTTTCTGAGACTCCCCTTTTTGCCTTTTGCTACTCTGCTTCCCAACTATTGCAGTGGTCTACACCTGTATTTTATTTCCTCTAAACCAGCCCCCAAGCATCCTTTCCCTTAGTATACTGCTGTGTGTAATAGCTGTGTGCTGTTTCTTCTTTCTGTGACAAATACATGGTTGCCCAAATGGGGCTTAATTGGAAAATGTTTTCTGTCTTGTTAAACCAAGGGTCATTTCACCTTTCCCTCTCCCATTTATCATAGGCTTGCCACCTGTCCTATAGAACCTCCATATCCATTCTATTCCAAAACATTGCCAATTAGCCCTCCATACCCTTTTTCCAATTCCCAGTGAGCCCCAACCTTGCACTTCATTGTCTTCACACACTGAGCTCCTTCTACTCATTGTTAGCCTCTTAGGAACTGAAAGCTTCCATTGCCACTCTTAGGGTTTGGTAGGTCTCTTTTCTTTTTTATCTGCTGGTACACTTGCCTCCTTCACTGTCTTAGGTATCTTCCATTGAATGGCTACCATTATCTCTGCCCAGTGTGGGTTCATATTATAGGTTGAATTCTGCATGTATAGAAACTTCATTTTCTCCAGAGGATGAGTACCTTTAATTTCTATCCTATACCACCTCCATACTCTCAATTGGTCTCTTTCCCTCTGGTCTTTTTTTTTTCCCCCATCTCCATAAACTGACTACTCTTCCCCAGAATAAAGTTTATTGCATAATTCATTTTTGACAGTGGTGTTTCCTTATTCTTTGTTAAGTTTCTAGGATGTCCCTATTCTTTCCTCTCTGTTTATTTTATTTTACTTTTTTTTTTTTTTGAGTGTCTGATCACCACAGCCACTCACAGGGATCATTCCTCACTTTGAGCTGTGTACCATTCATTTATTTTGCCTGTTATTATATTTGTGTCTGTATTATTTCCTTGAGAAGAAGGGGCTGTTTGTACTCGCCATGTCACCTAGCACATTACAAATAGCAAGTCATTATTTGTTGTAATTATAAAAGGCTCTACATAAAATCTCAAAAGAGGATATTAAAAAATTCTGATGCATTTGGAGTCTTTTTGGAATAAGACTTTTGAAGAAGAGCATTATTAAACATGTAATTTTAAGTGATTTTTTTTAAGTAGTATTATTTGGGTTTGGTTGTTTAAATTACTGCACCGTATTTGCTTATAGCCTTCAGGTAGCAATAGAAGTCACCTGAAAAAAATGGAAACAAATTACCATATAATATTGTTATTATTCCTCAACACGATGTATAAGAAAGGTTTTTCCTACATGTAATAGAATTAAGTTAACAGATATAAGTATTTAATATCTCTTTTTCTAGCAGCAAGTTGGTGGTGAAGAATCAGACAAATCTGGATTTAAATCCAAGCTTCACCACGTATTTGTTACCTGTGTGACTTTGGGCAAGTTACTTAACCTGACTCCCAGTTTCCTTTTCTCAAAAAGAAAGTCATTGTGATAATTACGGAAAATGTACTTAAAGTGCTTAATAAAATGATTTTTACTTAGGAGATATTCACGTAATTATAGCTGTTATCATTTCTAAGTTGTCATTGTTACGTATTGTGGATAAAGTCCTTGCCTCTAATTTTCACAATTTAGTAGAAGAGATCATATTTACCTAGCTTAAGATGGTAAACAAATGACTATGAGAGCACAGAGAAGGTAAGAATAAGTTCTTTAAACAGGAAATAAGGGGAGGTATTCTATAAATGACATTTCCCATAGGCTTTGAAGGATGTTTTAAAATGTTTCCAAGGAAAAAGAAAGCTGATATAACAGTTTGTTCTACACGATGGATAAGACAGAGCACTGAACTGATTTTTGTAAGATATGCTTGAGTTCATGATATATTTTGTATAGATTTATTGGCATTAAAGAATAGTCATTAGAAGAATTGTTGGATTATTGTGATAGCATCGTAACTGATGTCCTGTCTGCAGTCCGCTGCACCGCCCTCCCCTCTTTTCTCCAGTTCTTCCTTTCTTCCGTACTATAGTAGGCATGTCTGGTCAGGTCATTTTTGGCCTAAATTCCTTTGCCTTCCTAACATTAATAGTCATGAAGTTCAAATATTCTGGAGAGTATAAGACCTTTCAATATTTAATTTCTAACCACTTTTTCAGCCCCTTTAGTGCTTATTTTCTTGAAAATCCCTCTGTATCTTGCTCTTTGCTTTGCCTGGAGCAAGGCAGTAGAGTGACCTTCTTTTTTTTTTTTTTTTAAAGATTTTATTTATTTATTTGACATAGAGAGAGAGATTACAAGTAGGCAGAGAGGCAGGCAGAGAGAGAGGAGAGAGGACGAAGCAGGATCCCTGCCGAGCAGAGAGCCCGATGTGGGCCTCGATCCCAGGACCCTGGGATCATGACCTGAGCCGAAGGCAGAGGCTTTAACCAACTGAGCCACCCAGGCGCCCTAGAGTGACCTTCTTAACTGAAATTAACTCCTGATTGTTAGTTGGCTTCTATTCCATTTACCTATAGTTTTCCTTCATGCAGCCACAAAACTTTGTGTCACTATTAACGTTTGTCTTATGATTATGAATATGTATTCATTCATTTTAAAAGCATTTATTAGGCATTTATTCTGTGCCAGCTGCTGTTTGACTTTTTCCCCTCCCTCCACTCACCCTGGACCTTGACAGCTTGCCCTCTTTCTTTTTGTATCTTCAACCTCTAGTGTAATGTCTTAAATAGGAGGCATACAATCAATATTGTTGATGTTTGTTTCATCAGAAACAAAGTTGTTAATTATACTGAATTAAGATTATTAAGAAAATATGGTCAAAGGGAGTTTTTTCCCTCTAGTCTTACTGAGGTATAATTCATACACAATGACATTAACATCTTTAGAGACTAGCTTAATGAGTTTTGATAATTATATACAGTCATATAACCAGGTGGTGAATTTTTGAAATCTAGATTTTAACATGTTTTTGCCTTATTGTTTTTAAAATCATAACCTTTTTTCTCTTTTTTAAGATTTATTTCTGTATTGTTATGCAGATCTAATAAGAAGTAGGAGAAGATTTTTTTTCTTATTTATGAGCTATAGAACCACTTTTTCCTTCCTATAATACAAGAATAATAATAAAAGGATGGGATTTGTGTAGAAAATATAAAGGGGCACTATAAGTTTTTTCATAGATTGGAAACTGAATTAAAACTGGGTTTGGGCAACTAGAATTTTAAAATTACCAACATTTTAATAAGTTACCAGTTGTAGAGAGAACGGAAGCCATCAAAGACCCTAAAATGTAATTTTTTTTTCTCTCCTCTTACCAAATCAAACCAAAATAGTCAGTTTGAGGAAAAAGAAAACATAGCTTTTTTTTTCCTTTTTTTAAAAAAATTATTATTATTTGCCCCAGGGGTACAGGTCTGTGAATCATCAGGCTTACACCTTTCACAGCATTGACCAAAGCAGAAACTCCCCCAGTGTCCATAACCCATCCACCCTATCCCTACCCTCCCATCCCCCAGTAACCCTCAGTTTGTTTTGTGAGATTAAGAGTCTCTTATGGTTTGTCTCCTTCCCCATCCCATCTTGTTTCATTATGAAAAAATAGCTTTTAAAAGTAACTTTTAAATCTCATTTAAAAAATAACTTATGTTGGTTCACATTCTTTGTGTATCAGGTAAAATCTTGGATTTATTCTTCTGAAGAGACAGTTATGTGCACAAATTTTTGCATATAATTTCAATGTTTCCTAATCCTGATGTTCTCTTCTAAAAAAAAACTTATTTATTATTTTTGTGTTGTTGTCTTATATTTATAAACTCCTTAATAGTAGCTACCCCAAATTGAAGAAATGACTGTTAGAAGTCTTCTTAGGACACTTTCTGGGGATTATATCTAGTCACAGTATTTCTTTTCTCATACATATGTGTTGTACTGGTGATGGTTACCTTGTATCTGAGAGTGACCATTGATCTGGTGTGTTGGCTACTCTGAATCTATCAGTGCAAACTAGGACTACTACTTCTCAATCTTTAGCTTGCTGTAAGAATTACTGAAGAAACTTGTTAAAACAGGTTCTGCTGGGCCCCACTGCCAGGCATTAATTCTGTTAGGTTTGTAGGGGGCACAAGACTGCATTTCTAGGGCGCCTGGGTGGCTCAGTGGGTTAAAGCCGCTGCCTTCGGCTCAGGTCATGATCCCAGGGTCCTGGGATCGAGGCCCACATCGGGGTCTCTGCTCAGCAGGGAGCCTGCTTCCTCTTCTCTCTCTGCCTGCCTCTCTGCCTACTTGTAATCTCTCTCTGTGTCAAATGAATAAATAAAATCTTTAAAAAAAAAAAAAAGACTGCATTTCTAAGTAAGCTCCTAGGTGATCCTGGTGTTATTAGTCTATGACTCCACTTTGAGTAATACTGTGGTAAATAAAGCTAATCCTGGGTTTCTAATACAGGAAAGCTTTCTTTACAAGATTTAAAGAGGTATATGAAAGCTATTACCATTGACTACAAAGTTTGGTCAGAGGTTCTGTGTTTCGTGTTGAGGGGAAGCATTATTTTAGCTCAAGAGCTCTGCTCTTGTTTGTTTCTTATAGAACTTCTACTGGTAATTGGAAAGAACTCTCTAAATGTTTGATTTTACAAATCGTAAATAGTGGCAATTAGCTGAAGTACTATTTACTTCAAAGATGATTTGGATTTTACTTCCCCTCCCCCAACAGGCATGTTAAGATTGGAAAATGATAAAAAAAAATTATGATTGATAATGATTCATGTTATTTGCAAAAGTTTAAAAGTGTCTTCAACTCTTCCTTAACAGATGAAAAAAATTAGTTTGAGGTACTTTGCTTTTAAAAAAACTTTTTTAAGTATTACCTTTTTTATGTAATGGTGAGGTACTGCTCTTATAAGAATATACTTAGAAAAATATGTGTCATTAGAAAATAAAAAGGATAAAGTGGAATTTAAGATAAACATTGAATTAAACAGGGATGCAAGCATTATTTTATTATTTGTATCATGCTCTTTTATGTAAAACTAGAAACTTTGAGTACAAACTTGATAATAAAGCTATAAATTAGTAGGACTTACTGTATAATAAAGTTAATAAAATCTGTTTTGTCTCTCCAGCTTTCATAGTAACCGTCCAAGTAAAAGATTTTGTATTTTTAAGAAGCATTCAAAAGATCTCAGGTAAATGGTTGATCTTCTTAAATTCCTTCTACTGAAAAATTATATAACTTAAATTGTGTATATATGACATCTTTATTGGGATATGGTTCATATACCATTTAATTCATGCCTTTAAATTGTACAATGAATAGTTTTTAGTATATTTACAGAATTGTTCAGCCATCACCACAGTTTATTTTAGTACATTGTCATCACTCCAAAAAGAAACCCTTGTACTTAATTAACGATCATCCCCATTTCCTCCAACTCCTCTCATCCCTAGGCAACCACTAATTTTTGTTTGTATAGATGTATGTATTGTAGACATTTCATATAAATGGAATGATACAATTTGTGATCCTTTGTGACTGGTTTCTTCTACTTAGCATATTTTCAAGATTCATCCATGTAGTAACATGTCAGTACTTCATCTTTTATTGCTGAATAATATCCCATTTATAGATCTACCATAGTTTATCTGTTAAGATTATTTTAACTCTGAAGCCATTATGAATATTGCTGCTATAAACATTTGTACAAGTTTTTATTTGGACATGTCTTTTCATTTCTCTTGTGTATATATGTAAGGATTAGGATTTCTGTGTTACATGGTAACTCTGTGTTGAGCCTTTGAGGACCTGCCAAACTGAGTACCTCCACTACATTCCAATAAGCAGTGTGTGAGGGTTCCAGTTTCTTCACATCTTTGCCGACACTTGATATTATCTGTTTTTTTTTTTTAAGATTTTATTTATTTATTTGAGAGAGAGAGATAGCAAGGGCAGGGTTAAGTGCACAGGGAGAGAAGCAGACTGCCTGCTGAGCAGGGAGCCTGATTCAGGACTCAATCCTAGGACCCTGGGATCATGACCTGAGCCAGAGGCAGATGCTTAACTGACTGAACCACCCAAGTACCCCTGTCTGTTTTTGATTACAGCTTTCCTAATGGGTGTGAAGTATTACTGTAGTTTGTTCTAATTTTTTAAAAACCTCATGTTGGGGAGCCCAATTTGGAAATCTAAATGATTGCTACTGGATGTTAGAGACTTCTATTCCATTATATCCTTAGGCTAGAAGTATGATTAGTCTACTTTCTTATGCTAAATTTCACTGGCGACAAGTGGTGTCAGGATATCTTTGTGCATTTGTATTGTGTAATGAGAACAAAAATAAGGCTCTCCAACAATATTCGAGTATTAAAAAGATACCTAGTAAAATGACTAATACTTTTTTTAGTTTTGAAGTACATTTCTTAAACCACTGAAATTCTTGAAATTATTAGGTAGCTTAATAATTCTTATTTTTCCTTTCTCAAATAAAGAGAAGGGTACAACTTGCTTACTATGCAGAAAGAACTGTTGATGAATATTTCTAAAGACATTGATAATTAACTTTGGTTGTACCACATGCTTAACTCAGAATCCACTGAACACCATTTTTTAAAGTATTCTTCTGAATTCTTTGGACTCTATCATTCTTTATTTGTTCATGTTGCCACTGCTACTTGAAATGTCAGTGTCTTTGTTGTACCAAGCTAATACAGCGAGTACTTGTTTTGGTGCTTTAAGTTAGTGGAAAAGGTGGGAAAAGGGATGATGTTATGTTTCAGGACCTTTGTATGTATTAGTCCCTGTGATTAGTTTTGTTCCCCAGATTTCTGTATGTATTCCTTTATCTACTTGGGACTATTACTCTGATCAGAGTGAGCCTTTCCTTGACCACTTGATTTTACATTGTATCTTCTCTCCTGTGCTTCACTCTAGCACTTCCTATCTTCTTTTTATTCTACATTTTTATCCAGATCATCTTTCATCATCTGACATAATGTGTATTTTACTTTTTAAAATTTTCTGTGTCCTCTCACTAGAATATATGTGTAGTTTGGATTTTTGTCTCTGCCAGGCATTGACTAGTGCCCAGCATATGGTAGGCACTCAGTAAATATTCACTGAATAAGTTAATAATTATGTTGAAAGTGACTTATATGAACAGTAGGTCCCATCTATTTATAGCTCATAGGGATCAGTAGCTCACAGGGAGAGCAAATTTTGATTTAGTTTTAAAAATATGTTAGTATAAATTTTAAAACATTTACTAAATTCAAGGAAATGGATTAAGATTATATTAGACGTTGCCTTTTACTGAAAATTTTTATAAGAATAAAAAAGTTTTTTCAAAAGATGAGATCTTGGTTTGATTTTACCTTACTGTTGTCAGGCTCAGTTATGTGTTTGTTTTTTAAATGAATTATGTGATTTTAAAGATCTGGAATAAGTCTGAAATAAAAAACCGGTCAATTTCTGTGAATGGACATAGCGTACTTACAGTTGTAGGACGATACTTTTTGTGATTCCTCTTGTCAGAATGGAATATTCATTCTTTGGCTATTTATTATACATCTGTTAGGTACATAATATGGTCCTATGGTTCTATGAAGATGAGAGTGATAAATAAGTCTTGGAATCAACCTTCATATAGTTTATTGGGTGGGAGATAAAAGGTGCATGTATAAAACTATAATAAAGCAAGGAGAACTTTTAATAAACTCAATAGGCTCTTTTTTCTAAAGGGGAGAGAGATAATTTGGAGTGATCTGCATAGGTGTTAGGTATACTTGGTTTTAAAGAATGAGTATTATTTATACTGATAGAAGATGCACAGAGGCATTTGAGTTAAAAGAAATAGCTTGAATAAAGGTGCAGAAATGAAAAAGTGTACAAGGCATACAGAGGGAATGGCTAGTAGTAAATGGATGGACTATGAAGTTCAGATAATAGTAATAAGATTGAAGTCTGGAGGAATAGTTTTAAGCTTAGAACTAGATTGTGAAAGTGTTGAAAATAAAGGTAAGGAGTTTGGACTTAATTTGGATAGCATTAGAGAACCTTTGATATTTTATATAGAATCAAGTGATAGTGAAGAAAGTTTCAGTAGTAGGGTGAGTTATAGATGCATGAATCCTATAGATTAGGACTATTGTGGTAGTTATGAACAATTTAGTTAGGGCCTAAGTTAAAATGATGAGACAGTATTATATCCTCTTTAAGAATATAGTCTCTAGAATCAAAGTGCTTAGTTTCAGACCTAGTCCTGACCTTTACCAGCTCTGTGTCCTTTGTAGTTTACTAAGCTAACTTTATAAAAAAAGGTGATAAATTGTAACAACTACCTTTTTGGGTCATTAAAATTTTTATTTATTTATTTATTTAAGATTTAGCTATTTAAGGGAGAGAGAGGAAATGCGAGTGGGGGGAGGGGCAGAGGGAGAAAATCCCCAAGCAGTCTCCTGCTGAGTGCAGAGCCCCCGAGGAGGGCTCCATCCCACGACCGGTGAGATCATGACCTGAACTAAAACCAAGAGCTGGACTCTCAACCAACTGAGCCACCCAGGTGCCCCGAGTTATTAAAATATTTAGATAAGATGATACGTCTAAAATTCTTAGACTGGCACAGTGTAAGTACTCAATAAATATTATAAAGTGCTTGCCATACTGATTATTTTAAGGAAGAAGAAACAGATAAGTATAATTTGAGCTTTACTATTAGAGGAAACATCATAAGAAAGACCAGCCAGGAGAAGTTGATTTGGGGAGGAAGTACATGATTTTAGTTTAATGAAGGTCAGATTTGTTGTTCTAATTGTTGACAGTTGCTGACAAGTGAGTTGACGGTAACAGTGATCACATTACATGATCTGTTTTTTTCACCTCAGCAAAAGTAACTTATAAGCAGGATTCCAAAGAATCTCATGGACCCCTAAGAGGAGGACATGCAACCAGAACAAATAAGGGAAAAAGACAGCCTTCATTTACTAACATGGCTTCTCTGTGGTCTGACCTGCTGAGGCAGGATGATCTTGTCTTTATTATTTTCTCTGGACTTGGGTTCCATTTTCCTTCCTTAGTGCAGACCAGCTTTCTCTATTGATGACTTGAACATAATAATCCCAGTCTCCCACATCTTCTCAGATCAAGAAATTTGATTATAAATCCCAATTTTACAGATCCTTGTTTAATAAAGGCATGAGTTAGGCATTCCATCCCTGGTGCAAGTACCTATGACTAGAGGAATAGTAATTTAGCTACTACTTACCATTGAGACTACTTTTGGGCAAGGGCAAGGGAATTCGTTAATATAAAGACTATATAATTAATTATTAAAATTAAGCTTTTAAGTTTAACTTAAAATATTCCATTTAGAAGTCTAGTATATTTTAATAGTCACTTTCAAGAGGACTTTTAATTAATGTTTGATAAAATTCATTTGAGTAGATTAAATTTTTTTAAGTCACATTTATAAGTTCCTTAAGCACCTTAACATCATTTATACATTTAATATATTTGATTTTCTTTTATTTTTTTTTTTTTTAGTTTTTTATTTTTTGCTAATAGTCCTTGAAATTTTATTCCCTTTTTGTGTGAGGCAAATTTCCCTTGGTGCTCTCTTATTCTTTTTTTTCTTTTTTTTTTTTGCCCCAGGGGTGCAGGTCTGTGAATCATCAGGCTTACACCTTTCACAGCACTCACCATAGCACAAACCCTCCCCAGTGTCCCTAACCCATCCACCCTATCTCTACCCTCCCACCCCCCAGTAACCCTCAGTTTTCTTTTAAACAGCATTTCAGATGCTTGACTCATAAGATCCAGAGTACTTAGTCTAGCAAATACAATAAATTAAACATATAGTGGTTTTCGAAGTTCTCTGAAACATTTCCATATTTTTTCAGGGTTAATAATATTTTTAAATATCTTTCAACAAAAAAATCAAAAGTTTAAACACAATTTAAATTAGAATCTGAGAGTTAGAGTTATATCCTATATGCCAGTTGTGTTTAAATATTTCAAATAGCAAATGCTACACAGTCTGATCCAATGAGTATAAAAACTATTCCCGAATTCAACAAAAAGTATTGGTGGCTTTAGGAGTTGTTTCCAAAAATTTTTAAAAATTTATAATCATTAAAGGTTTCATTTAGGAACTACAGCACTCAGTGAAGTTTTGTTAAGGAACAAGAAATTCAGGCTGCAGTAAGTGGACCAGTTCACCATACTGATAGGCTAAGGATCAAGCTTTGGACTTCTATAGTGGATTAACTACTTTAGTTAATTCAGTGTTAAATGAGAATAATGCTAACCTTGGATGGTTTTGGTGAGAATTAAACTAAAAATATATGGGGATACCTTTAACACATGGTACACAATTGATGGCAGCTACAGCATCATCTGTTTTTAAAGCCTTAACATTTCTTTTCTAATATTTTCATCACCTAAATAAAATACTTGATTATAAGCTCTGTTAGAGCACAGACTATATTTTTTGGTCATCATTATAATCACAATGCAGTATATATATAGTTTATAGACAGTTTATAGTTTATAGACAGTGTGTGTGTGTGTATATGTGAATATATATATATATAGTACAGTCTATATAAAGACCGCCTCAGTAAATATATTTTGAATGAATTAATGCTATATCCTTGCTTTGCAGATGAACAGAGAGACACAGATAGATTGTGACTTGTTGAAATGACACAAGTTGTTAGTGAGGCCAAAGCTGGGCCGTAGATCTCCTGTCACCTAGTTTTTAGCATGAGCGGTAAAAGTTTATAAAACAAAAATACTTTCTGTAAATAAGTGGTAGCATAATTTAAATACTGCTATTCAGTTTTCTAGAGAATCATTTCAGTTATATCAAGTTTTATAACAAAAATGGGACTGACAGTTATGACATAAAAAGCAAATTATAGAAAAATAATCATTGAACTTTTATATGGATTTTTATAAAAGATAAAACCTTTTCTTTCATACTATTTGCTTTTTTTTTTCATAGGGGCATTACTCTAGTGTGCCTTAATTGTGATTTCATAGCCGATGTTTCTGGCTTAGATAATATGGCCACACACTTAAGTCAACATGAAACTCATACTTGTCAAGTTGTAATAGAGAAAGGTATGTATATATAATTGTATTACTTTAGATTTTTGATATTCCAGTATTTTTAGTCACAATATGAGCTCTTTACTAAATCATTATTCTCACTCATCATATTTCGTGTGCTGTTTTAAATATAAAACTTTTCTTCTAATTTCAGTTTCTGTTTGTATCCCAACTTCTGAACATCTTTCTGAGTAAGTTTAATTTTTTAATTCAGTGCGTTTTACTTTGGTGGATTTTAGCACTATTGCATTTTAAAATGTATCATTAAAAGAAATGAAAAATATTAAAGTATTTTGTTTGTTTTTTTTTAAAGCTGCTTGTTGAAATAGGTTCCTGCTCTTTGGAGCTCGTGACCTGGTGCAAGACAAGTTGGAATTTCCTAAGTTCAAAGTTCTGAGATGTTTTCTTACACAAAGGCAGTTAAGCAGCCAAG
The DNA here is from genome assembly GCA_002007465.1 of Ailurus styani. NCBI lineage: Eukaryota > Metazoa > Chordata > Mammalia > Carnivora > Ailuridae > Ailurus > Ailurus styani. The sequence continues at coordinate 1,230,022 of LNAC01000307.1, read as the reverse complement.
TTCATGACACTAGCTCTCATTATTCAGCAAATTTCAGCTTCAAATGGGACTAGATTCTTATTCCACCTTATCTTTGTGTCAGGTTGACATATCTTAACATATGTTTTTTGTTTTTTTGTTTTTTTGTTTTTCCAGTTGGCTCTCTCCAAAAATAAATTTTGTTGCTATGGTCATTTCTTACTTTGCTTAAAATAATTTGTGTTTTTCTCTGCTGTACTTGCCTTCAGAATAATACATTCCAAATGATATGGCTGTTTGTCTTTTTGTCTGTTTTGTCTGCTTTCTTAATTTCTTATAAGTCTTAAGTTTTTAGGCCAGATGATTGTCTTTTTCCTCATCCATTGTCTGTCATTGTGCTATTTTTCTTATTTTTCAGATGCAGAGGCAGCCCAGAGATTTCAAAAAATGTCCAGGGTACACCTGGACAGTGTCCCCCTTCGACGGACACAACTGATGCCTGTTCTCTCTTTTCAAGGAATGTGAATAATTTGACTGTGGGACCTGCTCTAGGTTGTGGTCTCAAGAAATCAGATTTTGGGGAGACTCCCTTCCTTCATGGCTGGCCTCCCGTCAGGCTGATGATGATTTAACCAAAGATGGTTTCAAGGCCCACCAAATTGAGCACAACTTCCCACTGGGGGCTTTGGCTCTTGATCTTAAACTTGTGCCAAGAAAACCCCATCAGATCAGTGCTTCAACATCCAAGTTGAAGTGTAGTCATTTTGGCTGCTGCCTTTTAATCTTCATCTAACATGAATGCAGTCCAAGAAATACAAAAGCTCTCTGGTTGTTAGGAAACCATGGTTATTTTCATGTCCTTCGAACAACAGGTCTCTAAAATTATGTTCCAAATTGCAGTTATTTTTCTCTCATTTAAAATATATTGCCCAGGACTAACTTTCTAGTTTTTTAGGAATACAAATTCTCAGATTTTTGAATTTTAAAAAATTTAATTTTGGTAACTTGGTTTTATGTTCTCCAAATTTACTGATGTCTATTTTATGATGTCTATTTTTATATTCCTTTATTTAAAACTGTTGTTTAGTGTTTGCTTTGTTTTGTTAAGAACTCCAAGAGAGTCTTTGGAATTCTCTATGGATTCCCTTATAGCTGCCTATTTATAGCTTTTTATTTTGGCTGTTATTCAGACCATTCAACATTATTATAGACTCTGTCTTACTTTGGGGTTATTATGACCAATATTATCTTAATAATTGTGGGTGTGAAAGTATAAAGAATTGGCAAAATCTCTTCTTGCAGACCTTAAAACAAGTTTTAAAGTCACATATTTGTATATCTGATATATAATATCCACTTAACCATTAATGTAGTCTCTTTGGGTAAAGGTAACACTAAAAATTATGTGGCCAATAATGTAGTTGTTTATATTTTATATATATATATCTCCTTATACATATGTATATTTTAAGAATTTGATATTTGTTTATTTTAGTTACATTAAATATAGATCTACTAAACAGTTTTGATGCTATTAATTTCATTTAATAAAAATTGTATTGTTTAAGTGCCTCAGAAATTATTTACTCATAAAGAATTCATACAAAAGCTATAGATTTAATCAGATAAGTAGGAGAATTGCTTTAATTGTTTTACGGAGGCCTTATTATTATTTGACCTACAGACTGAAAGCTGTATCTACTTAATGCACCTTACATTTTTTCCTCCAGGACAATTGAAAGGTCACTATATTATACCAATTTCTTGAATCTTAAAGACAAACAAAATGCCTTTTGTGATCTTACCTGCTGTGAGGACAGGCAGGCTCTGAAAGTATGACTCAGTTATGTTTTTTACTCTAAAATCAGAACTTCTTTAATTTTACTTTGAAAGAAATTTGAAGCCAATTTAGATGACTGCATGTTATGTAATGTGCTCCTTGTAAATAATAATCAAAAAAAGTTGAATCCACTAGTCTCAAATTTCCCAACTAATTAGTACTGTAAATGAATGATTTTCCAAAAGCTCCCAAAGTGGGTTGTTTCTTAGTAAGTGGACCTGGTGATATTCTAGTCTTTATTTCCTTATCTCTAGGATGTTTTGTTATTCACCCTCTTTCTACCCAATTTTAAAGAATATTTTAAAATTTTGCCCAGAAGCAACAACTTCTTTCCATTTGTAGTAGAAGTTTCTTTTTAGTTTAAAAATCCTTGCTCTACCTTGGTTAAAGCTCAAAAATATGATAAACTACATTCTCGATATCACAGTGTAGGAGTACTACTTCGTGTTCTTTCCTAGGACTCTGTCTTATAGTATTATCAAGTACATTTTGTTAAATTTTAAACTCTTAAAGTTCTATCACATATAACTTCCTTATTTAGAAGTCAGTATAAATAAAACACTTAAGGCAGTTGGTACAAAACTTGCTTATTATAGGCAGTTGGTTGAATTTAAGTTGGTGCTAATGAGTTTTAGCTTGGGCCTGATCCCTCCTTACCATCAAATTTATTCACCTGATCGGAAATTGTCATTTCATGCATGTTTGTTTTCAGTTACCACCAAATAAAACGTGAAGTTGGTTTAGTTTGAATCCATTGCCATTCTTAGAAAAAAAGGAGTCCTAAACTATAGAGAATTAGGATTCTTGCCATATTTTTGTCACATTTTGGCAAAACACCTTGCTGCTTCAGGCCTCATTTATTTATTCATTATTTATTTGAACATCTTCTTATGCCTAGCACCATTTTAGGTGCTAGAAAAATGGACTGAAATCTCTGCCCTCCTCGAGCTCATGTTTTATTTAGTGCTGAAAAACAGACAATAAAAAGTAAATAAAGCACACAGTATGTTAGATCGTGGTAAGTACTGTAGGGGAAAATAAAGTAGGGAAGGGAGATAAGGAGTACAGGGTGGGATTTGGGAGGCTTCCATTTAAAACTTGGTGGTTAGAGAAGGCCTCACTGAGACATGACATCTGAGTAAAAGCCTGAAGGAAGAACTGCAGGGAAACTGGGTTGACCACAAATGAGTGAGCAAGAGAGAATAGTAGGAGATGAGGCCTGTGAGGTAATGTGGGCCATGTATGAAGGTAAGGTCGACAGATTGAACTCTGGGGAATCTGAGAAGAGGGTAAGAGGGACGGAAAGTTATTGGCAGAGGAAACTAAGCAGGAGTGGCCAATGATGTAAAAGGAAAACCAGGGGAGTGGTGGTGTCCTTTTTGTAAAATATGAGTGCAGACATGCTGTAAAGTTCTGAGATTCTTTATTCAATATTGGTTACACATACAAGTTAAAGTTTGTTCTTTGGAGATCATTACAGAATGCCACATATACTTATCTCTGGTAGCAGAAACTTTTGGCCTTAAAAGAACTAAATGTACACGTTACTCCTCAGCACCTTTAACTAGATTTGTAATTTGTAATTTTGGTTTATAGTTCCCAGGTCACGTAGTCCTTTCCTGCAGACTGCCGCGTGGACAGTTCTTCACTGCAGGGCTTCAGTCACATGCATCTGCTGTATTCTCCAGTGTCAGATCGTGTGTAGTTCTGACTCTTCTGGTCTAGAGATTGTGAAACAACATCCTTTTCCAAAACTAGTACATAATGCTCTCTGTTGTGGAGGAATATGTTCCTTTTGAGCTTATAGAATCCCCCTTTTAAAGAAAACTCTTAAAATTACTACCAGGCATTCATTTCCTGGCTACTTAGTATTACTGGGCTTATGGAAATGTGTGACTGTGCCTGTTAGCAGTACTAACGTGGCTATTCCTTCTGTAGACCTTTGAAATGATTTTTAAAAATTGCTTTTCTCAGATGTTTGATTATAATTCAATCATGGAATTGTATTTTTCTATTTGTTTCGCCCTTATTTCTATTTCCTTCTTCCTCTATCATCTCCAGTACATCTGGTTATATTAATTGTAACATAGAATAAAAGTAAAATTTTAGGTTTTGCAAGGTTTATTTTCTTTCTTAAAAATTTTAAATTTTAGTTCACATACAGAGCAGTATTGGTTTCAGGAGTACAGTTGTATGATTCATCACTTACATGCAACACCCAGTGGTCAAAACAAGTGCCCTCTTTAATATCTAGCCCATCCCCCTACCCAGCTCCCTCCATCAAACCTCAGTTTCTTCTCTACTGTTAGAGACTCTTATGGTTTGTTTCCCTCTCTCCTTTTTTCCTTCCTTTCCCGTTTGTTCACTTGATTTCTTCTTTATATTCCACATGTGAGTGAAATCATATGGTATTTGTCTTTGTCTGACTTACTCATTCACTTAGCAAAATACGCTCCAGCTCCATCCACATTGTTGCAAATGGCAAGATTGTATTCTTTTTGATGGCTGAGTAACATCCCATTATATATATGCCCTTCTTCTTTATCCATTCATCAGCTGATGGACATTTGGGTTCTCTCCATAGTTTGGCTATTATTGATAATGCTGCTGTAAACATCAAGGTGCATGTACCCTTCAAATCTGCATTCTTGTATCCTTTGGGTAAATACCTAATAGTGCAATTGCTGGGTCATAGGCTAGTTCTATTTTTAACTTTTTGAGGAACCCCCATACTGTTCTCCAGAGTGGCTATACCAGCTTGCATTCCCACAAACAGTGTAAAAGGATTCCCCTTTCTCTGCATCCTTGCCAACACCTGTTGTTTCTTGTGTTGTTAACTTTAGCCATTCTGACAGGTGTGAGGTGATAGCTCACCTTGGTTTTGATTTGTATTTCCCTGATGTTGAATGATGAGCATATTTTCATGTGTATCTTGGACGTCTGGATGTCTTCTTTGGAAAAATGTCTGTTCATGCCTTCTGTTCATTTCTTAACTGGATTATTTGCTTTTTTGGGTGTTGAGTTTAGTAAGTTCCTTACAGATTTTGGATACTAACCTTTTATCAAATATGTCATTTACAAATATCTTTTCCCATTTTGTAGGCTGCCTTTTAGTTTTGTTGCTTCCTTCACTGTGCAGAAGTTTTTATTTTGGTGAAGTTCCAGTGGTTTATTTTTGCTTGCCTCTGGTGACGTGTCTAGTAAGAAGTTGCTACAGCTGGGGTCAAAGAGGTTGCTGCCTGTGTTCTCCACTAGGATTTTTATGGTTTCTGTCTCACATGTAGGTCTTTCATCCATTTTGAATTTATTTTTGTGTATGGTGTAACAAAGTGGTCCAGTTTCATTCTTCTGCATGTTGATGTCCAGTTTTCCCAACACCATTTGTTGAAGAAACTTTTTTCATTGGATATTTTTTCCTGCTTTGTTGGAGATGAATTGAACATATAGTTGTGGGTTCATTTCTGGGTTTTCTCTTCTTTCCGTTGATATATGTGTCTGTTTTTATGCTAATACCATACTGTCTTGATGACTATAGCTTTCTTTGTAATATGGCTTGAAATAGGGAATTGTGTTACCTCCAGCTTTGGTTTTCTTTTTTAAGATTGGTTTGGCTGTTTGGAATCTTTTGTGGTTCCATGCAAATTTTAGGATTGTTTGTTCTAACTCTCTGAAAAATGCTATCAGTATTTTGATGGGAATTGCATTAAAGGTATAGATTGCTTTGGGTAGTATAGACATTTTGACGATGTTTGTTTTTCCAATACATGAGCATAGAATGTTTTTCCATTTCTTTGTGTCCTCTTCATCTTCTTTCATCAGTGTTTTATAGTTTTTCTGAGTACAGATCTTTTACAACTCTTTAGTTAGGTTTATTCCTAGGTATCTTATTGTTTTTGGTGCAATTGCCAAATGAGATCGATTTCTTTTTCTGATTTGTTATTGGTGTACAGAAATGCAACACTTTTGTACAGTAATTTTATATCCTGCGACTTTGCTGAATTCATGTATTGAATCAAGTTCTAGCAATTTTTGATGGAGTCTTTCAGGTTTTCTATAGTATTATGTCATCTGCAAACAAAGTTTGACTTCTTCCTTGCTGATTTGGATGCCTTCTATTTCTTTTTGTTGTCTGATTGTTGAGGCAGAGACTTCCAGCAGTATGTTAAATAGTAATGGTGGAAGTGGACATCCTTGTCTTGTTCCTGACTGTAAGGGAAAGGCTTTCAGTTTTTCCCCATTGGGGATGATATTAGCTGTGGGATTTCATATAAGGCCTTTATGATGTTGAGGTACGTTTCATCTGTCCCTACGTGAGGTTAATTTTCTTGACAGAAAGTTCATGTTAGAAAGATATTTCCCTCTAACATCTTGAGAGTATGAGTCCATAGTAAATCCATAGTCTCAAACTTGGAAAACTGGGCTACTTAACCAGTTGTCTCTTTTATTGATTGAATCAAATGTCCAAAAAGCCACAATTTGAAGTGATTTTAAAAGTTGGTCTAGTTCTTTCAACTTACCTCCAAGTTTGTTCTTAGCAAAGTACAATGGAAGGACACTGAATGAAGTCAAAATATCCGTTCAAGACTCATCTTTCTTACTAACTTTGTTCAAATTACTTCAGTTTCTTCATTTGTGAAATGAAATTAAAAATAATCTTGGGACATCTGGGTGGCTGTCAGTTAAGCTTCTGACTCGAGCTCCGTGTCAGGCTCCACATTGGGCATGGAGCCTGCTTAAGATTCCTTCTCCCCCTCTGCCCCTCTCCCACCTACTTGCATGCATGTGTGCTGTCTCTAATAATAATCTTTACACTATTGTTTAGAAGATTTAAAGAATGTAGAATATTTTACAAATAAAAATGTTGTTATATATTGTTAAATACCCTTAATTTAAAGACTACTAGGAATAAATGAAAACAAAACTGACTTTCCTTGAAACTGAGTTCCTCTGTCTTATTTCAGAATGGCTACTGAGTTTTATGCTTAGCACCGGTTGTAACTGCATAGCTCTTTAATAGTGTAATATAAATAACCCTTCCATATATCCCTTGACCCAGAACATTGATTCCTTGCCTTTTGTGTGCAAGACTCTGTATCAGTGCTGGAAATGGAAATATGAATAAGACATGGTTCATGCCATCAGAATAATTACAGAATAAGGCAGTCAGAATTGTAGACACTGGATCCACATCTTCATAGTGTCCCACAGTACAGTGATTTCACAATGAGTTAAACCACTAATACCATGTATGTATTACATTATGTGGGTTTTGTGAAATGCTATACCAGTAGAGAATCTGGACTTGTTCCCAAAGAGAAATATCACTATTGTACCAATCTAAACTATACCAGTAAGTCATTATCTTTCATAACTTCAAGCAGTAAGTAAACTCTTTTAGAAGTAGAATGGCAACCTTTTTAATAAGTTCTATGTTAAGAATACTATTTCTCCTTAAAAATGTTTACTTCCATTGAATACTATGATCATTGAAGAATATGTAAGAAGTCATTCCATTATTTCCCTGTGAAATTCTTAAATTATTTGAAGGAATTTTTCATTCTGGACATAATCTAAGTTGGAGAATCTTTAATATTCAAAATGGTCAGTGTCTTCATTTCATATATTTGATTTGGCAGGAAAAAAGAAAACTGATCTCATCTATGAGATATGCAGAATTTATTTGGGGCTCGTTTCCTTCTCTAAACTAAAAAATTTTTTTTTTATTTGAGTATAGTTGACACACAATGTTACATTAGTTTCAGGTGTACAACATATGGGGATTCAACTTCTCTGTATGTTATGCTGTGCTCTCCAGAAGTATAGCTACCATCTGTTACCAGACAACACTATTGCAACATCATTGGTTGTATTCTCCATGCTATGCCTTTTATTTCTATGACTTTTTCCTTCCATAACTGGAAACCTGGATCTCCCACTCCCCTTCACCCATTTTGGCCCATTCCCCATTCCATTCCCTTCTGGGAACCATTAATTTGTTCTCTGTATAGGTCTGATTCTGCTTTTTTGCTTCTTTACCTTTATTCATTTGTTTTTTAGATTCCACATATGAGTGAAATCATACAGTATTTGTCTTTCTCTGACTTATTTCACTTAGCCTAATACCCTTTAGGTCCATCCATGTTGTCACAAATGGCAAAATCTCATCCTTTATGGCTGTGTAGTATTCTGTTGTTTTTATATATGTGTGTATATATATGTGTGTATAACTTTTTCGTTATCCATTCTATATTGGTGGATACTTGGTTTGCTTCCATATCTTTGCTGTTATAAATTGTGCCCAGTGAACATAAAGATACATATATCTTTTCAAATAATGTTTTTGTTTTCTTTGGGTAAATAGCCAGTAGTGAAATTATTGGATCATGTGGTAATTCTATTTTTAAATATTTTGAGGAACCTCCATACTGTTTTCCACCGTGTCTGTACCAATTTATATTCCCACCAACAGTGCACAAGGGTCCCTTTCTTCTGCACATCAATACTTTTTTTTCTCTTTGATTTTAGCCATTATGACAGGTGTTAAGGTGATACCTCATTGTGGTTTTGGTTTGCATTGCCCCGATGAGTGATATTGAGTATCTTTTTATGTGACTGTTTGTCATCTGTTTGTCTGCTTTGGAAAAATGTCTGTCTATCGAGGTCCTCTGCCCATTTTCTAATTGGATTATTTTGTGTTGAGTTGTGTAAGTTATTTATATATTTTGAATATTAACCTTCTGCCAGATATATCATTTGTAAGTATTTTTCCCATTCATTAGGTTGCCTTTTTTGTTTTGTTGGTAGTTTCCTTCACTTCAATAAAAAGGTTTTTATTTTAATAGAGTCCCAGTTGTTTATTTTTGCTTTTGTTTCCCTTGCCAAAGGAGACCTATCAAGAAAAATATTGCAATAGCCAGTGTCAGAGAAATTACTACCTGTGTTCTCTTAAGGGTTTTATATGGTTTGGGGTCTCACAGGTCTTTTTTTTTAATTTAATAGTAGAATTTCATGATTCATTGGTTGCATATAATACCCAGTGCTCACTACATCAAGTGCCCTCCTTAATGCCCATCATCCAATTATCCCTTCCTCCCACCCAGTACCCCTCCATGCAACCCTCAGTTTGTTTCCTTGAGTTCAGCATCTCTTACGGTTTGCCTCCCTCTCAATTTTCATCTTATTTTATTTTTCCTTCACAGTTAGGTCTTTAATCCATTTTGAATTTATTTTTCTGTATGGTGTAAGAAAGCAGTCCAGCATGTAGCTGTCCAGTTTACTACCATTTTTTTCAGTCTTCTGGTCCTGATAGTAATTGCTTGCATATTATAAATTAAATATCCAGGGCTAATTCAACATTGCCAACAAAATAACAAAATAGAGCACTAGTCTGGCATCAAAATCTTCTGCCTCCGCTGATGGTCTTATTTTTTCTGCTTTACATTTTCACACACAAATATTTTGTTTCTCTTGATTCCTTGTCTCTAATTAGTTCTTCTATCTAAAACGATTTTTTACTTTATCTTACCTAACTTTAGATCATACCTAGGTGTTCAGAAATGGGTAGGTAATTTTGTGTGAGAGCAAATAGGGCGGGTCCTAACAGGAGTGGACCAGCAATCAAAATTAATGGATTGTGTTTGGGAGATGGGGGAAGTATCGCAGGAAAATCTTAAAATATCGAAGATATTTAAGTGGTAATAGGCTTTAAAAGCCTGTGTGGTACACTCTCAAGTAGATTCTGGACATTAAGATTGACTCCCAACTCTACCCATGTCAGTAATAATAACTTTTATTGAGCCCATGTAATGTGCCAGACACTCTTCTGTTTTATATTTATTCATTTAATTCTCACAAACTAATGAGATACATGCTGTTATTGTCCCAATTTATGGATATTAAGTCTACTGGGGTACAGATAAGTAATTTGCTCATGATCACATAGCTTTCAGGTAGAGGGCCTCAATTTAAATTATAGCAGTCTGTCTTCAGAGACCAAACTAATTGCTTCTCTGGTTGTATTTGTGGTTACAGATGTACTTCCTGCCTTGTTATGTTGGCTGAGGAACTAGATGGAACTGAGCTTCAGTGTGTTTTCACAGGAGAGTAGGCAGCGACTGACACATGTGTAGCATTGGGACCAGAATCTAGTTTCCCAGTCTTAGAGCAATAGGTTTATGATGTATGGGCAATAGGACATTTTCAGCAAACAATGGCATGGTTTGGTCTATTAGTAAGATTAATTTGGCAATGATACTCAGCATGTTTGAGAGTGGAAAACAACCAGAGGCAGAGAGATCAGTTAAGCTTTTTCATTTTTCCTGGCATGATTGTAAGGGAGCCTGATTCACAGGAAAGGAATTGGCTGTGAAGAAATGCAGTGGAAATTTGAAGTAGAGCTGTCACTTTTAATCCTGGTTATGTTGCTTAACAGATTTATTACTTTAGCATTGTTAGACCTCAGATTTTTCTCATCTACAAGATGGGGGCAGTTGGCCAATCTCTTAGGACTCAAATCTAATTCTAATATTTCTGAATTGAATTGCTGATGGATTGAAATAAATAATAATACAAATGAAGGGGTAAACTTTGGGATGGTGATGCTGGGGTTCTCTGTTCAGAAATGATGGTTGGAATTTTTCCTTAAGGATGAGAATAATGACTGAGCAGGTCTGAGTGGTAAATATTTCTTTTAAATGTTCATTTTCCAGTTGGTACTTACATTCCATTGACTTTACCTTATCATCTCCCTAAACCTTCCTCTTCCCCATTGACACTGCTTCTACTTTACTTGAGATAGTCATTAAATATCTCTTATCTGGGTTTCCTGAGTGGAGCTTACCCTCTTCTAATACTCCCCTGTCTCTTTCAGATGCACATCATCATACTTTCCTGTTAACCTTAGAATAAAGTTCTTAGCATAAACACTATATACTGAAAACATCTTTCCTGAAGTTGCCCTTGCTATCCCTTCAATTGCATATTTGACTACTCTCCTTTGTTCCCTATGTTACAGTCATATTAGACCACTCAGGTTCTTGTATCATTATTGTCTCGTTTCATAATTCTTTGCTTTTGCTCTGCCTTGAATCCCCTTCACCTGCTTTGCTAACTCCTGCTCTTGCTGCAAAACCAAGTTTACCCTAGTATATTCACTGCTTCCTTGCGTTTTTCCATTTTGTGGTGGCTCAGTCCGTTGTACAGCCATTCCATCATATAGATGTCTCTCTCTCTCTTTCTTTTTAACACTTCATAATTCCATAAGCATTTGCTTCAACATGTTTCCTTGATGATGAACTCCTTGATAGGAGGGACTGTGTCTTAACTTTGGACCACAACTCTTAGCACAGTACCTAATGTATGTGCAACCCAGTAAATGTTTAGCTCAGTTACCCTTTCCATGTATCTATTAACACCTCTCAAAACAAATGATCAGAAATTATGCACTAGGTGATTTACTATAATTGACTAGTCTGATGATTATTATATTTAATCTTGAATGTCTAAGTGAAAGATCTTAAGGACTAATTAGCTCTCCCACTGGCTTATACAATTCTTTTCAGCTTTTTTAGTATGCTTACAAATATTCTTAAATTGAAGATTACATTTTAAAAATCAGCATTGAAATTTTGGGCTTTTGAAAGTTATTAGAAGGACAAAATATAGCCAGGCTAAAATGAATCTGAATGATTTTCCCTTTATAGCTTTTCCCTTTACCCCATGGTATGTATATAGTTATGAATGAAACCTCAAAAGAACTGATGTAATTAACCCCAAATATTTATTTTACATGTAACCTTGGATTAGTTATGTGACCTGCAGAAAAATTGCAAGAAGGGACATTCATTTTATGAATTCATTTAAACTTCAGAGGGAAAGGATTGTCCTTTATCAGAAAGATCTGTTTCAGCAGGTTCAAATACAGAAGAAAAGTAATTTACTTGCAGTCTAGATCTATTATTGTTTTGAAATTGATCACCAATCTTTCTGTTCTCTTTACACGGAAATTTTATTCTTTGTTTTAAATGTTGTACTACATTTTTCTATAAAAAATTATTGCAACATTTACAGGTGAAAAGTGTAATTACCTAATAGCAGGTCTTTAGCTCAGAACTTTGAGCTTAGCAAATTTCACTGTCTTCTACCAAGCAATTGAATATCTCAAATGATGACTATTTCAGCAGGTATCTTTAATGAATAAGAGTTACAGGTAAGAACACTTTTTCTTTTTCAGAAGTGTTAATGATGTTAGTAGTTGTGTTAAAATTTGTTCTTTTTGTTTTGTTAGTCTTAAAATATGCTTTTATAGTTATAAAAATGTAGTGTACATTTTAATGATGAATTGATAACTCAGTGAATTTTTTCTCAGTGAAATTTTATATAGTGTACTTTTTGAATTTTTAAAATATTTGTTTCCTTAAATATTTCACTGGTTATTACAATTCTGTTCCATAAACAGAATACCAGTGCTGTTAAAGCCCCAAAATAAGATTGGTATCATAGACCTCTTAGTGCTAATTATTTCAATAACTTTTTTTGTTCTCATCTACCAGTTTCTTAGAGATGAAGAGTAATAAGAAACTTTGTCACTAACCTCTCTTGCAGAGATAGTAAGAGGACTTAGTTTCTCCAATTGAAATATCAGCAGTAACACATGCTTAATAACTTTCATTTTAATTTTTGCTTAAAATCAGTTTATTGGAACAGCCATATGCAAAAATGATTAGCATGGTAATCTTTCTTTTGTAAGAATGTAAGGTTGATCTTTGGTAATATTTTCAACCATAAACTGAGAGGGAAATTCTTTTACAAAATATTTTTAAACTTCTTTTTGAGAGTTTGTTTCACAGTTTTTCAAACTGAGTTTAAAATTTTTAACTGTTTAGAAATAAAAATCAGTTGTAATATACAAATTTATTTCAAAACTTCATTAATCCAATATCTACTTTTTGTTTCTTCACACTAATTTTTCATGTTTTCATATGACTTTATACATGTTATTCTTAAGACTGTCATTTTCCTGTATAAATCATTAAAGACTAATGTGACATTTCATCTTTATGAATATTGTTCATAAATTAAACATTTAAAAGAATTACAAAATCTTTAACCTCCAAAATGATTGACATTCATGCATTTTGTCAATATTTCTGCAAGTTTTATTCATTTAAAATTTAGTAAGTTAGTTGTATGTAAATTATTGTAATACACTATCAATATAATAGAATGAAAAATGACACACTCTTTTAAATTTTTTGCAATTCCACATAATAACTAAAATATAGGTAAGTAATTTTACACAAATTATTATTAATATCTAGTAAAGCATTAGCACATATAGACCTATTTTTTTTCAGTGTGCCCTCAGAGAATGGATAATGAAGATTGCTAACTCCATGTATTTCGACTAACCACCAGAGTAACTTTTAGAGTAGTTGACGTTTCTATCCTACTCTAGGTCTTCATTTTTGTACATGAAAGTTAGGTCAGTATAGTTGTTATTTATATTAAATATATTAATCTTTAAGTATAGCTCTAAGCCTTCATAAAATAGTGAATCACTTAACTATTAATGGCATTTCAGATCAGGTAGGCACTTGACTTATGTAGCTTAAAATTGACTTTAATATATCATATCAGTAGATAATATTTCGTTATCAGCAGTCTCTAAAAGATCTTTTGGGAAAGCTAGGTTTAATATGAAATTATTTTAAAGATGGCATATGCCTTTTTAAATGTTGTAGTAAGTTACAATTTTTCTATTTTTAGAAATCAAGTTTAAAAAAATTATAGTTAACATTTGAGCTATGCGTATAAAGGCCCTTAAGACTATATCCTTCAGAATTGTAAATTATTTCTGTGATTCTGCTACCCTAATTGTAATAAATATCAAAGTAGCATTATATTGAATTTCACAGTGGATAAAACTTCTCTCACTTTATAAGCCCTGTATAGTAAATACTTATGAATATTATATATACTAAGCATATAACCTGCTTTTATTTTTTAAAGAGTAATTCTTTTTTGAAACAGTTTTACTAATATATTATGTTTTTTATTTATAATTGTATTTAACATAGAGAAAATTCCTTAAGTGCTCTTGTTTTTAGAAAAGAAGGAAATGCATGCCTGTATCGATTTCTTTAGCACATTTATTGAATCTACTGTTTATTTTTGTGTATTTTATTTTTCCCTTAAAATATTTATAAAGGTCATTTACAAATCTACATTAGTTTAATTTAATTTTAATTATTTTAAGAATGCATAAAAGAACTGTTGCATATTTTTCCATTATAAATTTAAAATAAAGTATTCCATACTTATTTTGTTTTCAAGATTAAAAAATGAAGCTCCTACTAAGGAACAAGAACCTGTGTCTGAGGTAAATTTTGTTTTGCTTATACCTTTAAAGGCTTATATATTTGAAAGTAACACTGGTTTAATTTTTAGAACATTTCAATTCATTGTATATAATAACAATTATTGGCATGTTATCAGGAAAAAAATTGAGATTTGTTTTTTGTTGTCATTAGATATAAAAATATTTAACCTTAAGCAAAATCCTAAGGTGTTTCTGTTTTTATAAAAGCATCATGTATTTCACTTGCCTGATATTTAGGTCAACTAATGAGTTAATGGAGATAAATTTATTATTTAAAAATCCTGAAATCAATAAAATGTCAAACATTTGACACATTGGAAAATGAATCTTTCCAGATGATTTTATTTTCTGGGCTGTCAGAAAAATTTAACTAATACTTAAAATAGAAATATTTCAGGGGCGCTAGGTGGCTCAGTCAGTTAAGCATCTGACTCTTGGTTTCTGCTCAGGTCAGAATCTCATGGGTCATGAAATTGAGCCCCTTGTAGAGTTCCTCACTCAGCAGGGAGTCTGCTTGAGATTCTCTCCCTCTGCCCCTCCTCCCACTGCACTCTTTCTCTAAAATAAATAAATAAATAAATCTTTTAAGAAAATGTTTTGAGTATATATTAAATGTGTTTTTGCTGTCTTAGGCACTCTGAATAAAATACTTGGGGTTATCCTATAAATGTTATTTATTTACTGGGCCGTCTAATGGATGTACATAGAAATAGTTTTGTTCAAGTACATGTTTTCTTGATGTCAGTTTTTTTAATATTACAAAATATTCCATATATCTGAGTATGCTAAAATGAAGCAGGTTCAGCATTTATCTTTTGAACAGCATTTCCATATTGAACAGTGAATAAGTGAAACCTAAACAGAACTGAGCCACCCTCTTCCAAGCAGCTTTCTTCCAAGCAGTTTTCTTTTACACCACAGAAAGTTTTCTTTTGTTTGAAAGGTTTTTAACTACAAATAAGTTTAATAGGTATGGGATTTTTTTGGCTATATGATTATTCTTTTTTTTAAAGCTTTTATTTATTTGAGAGAGGGCAAGAGCATGAGCAGTGAGTGGGGGAGAGATATAAGAAGAAAGCAGACTCCCTGCTGATCAGAGAGCCCAACCCAGGACTTGATGCAGGACTCAATCCCAGGACCCTGGGATCAGGACCCCAGCCAAAGGCAGACACTTAACTGATTGACCTACCCAGGTGCCCCAGTTATTTGATTATTCTTAAATGGATTTTGGTAGTTTGTGGTTTTTTATATTGAACTTATCTATATAGACTTGTGTGTACTATTCCCTTAATCTTTTAATGTCATAAGGTTTGCAGTGATAATTCTCTCATTCATTCCTGATGTTAATAGTTTGTGGGTTGTTTTTTCCTAAGGTTGTCATATGTTTTACTTTTATATAGGTTATAAAGACAGAATAGTGTTACTGTTTTTGCTTTAGATAGTTATTTTTTAGAGCACTTAAAAACTTTAACAAATAATTTTATATTCAGCTTTCTTTTTACCATGTCCAGTATTCTTTATTTCTTTGTTAGCTGTCCATTTGTGTCTAATATCACATTCCTTTTGCCTTAACAACTTCCTTTGATATATTTTATGTTGCAGGTCTACTGGTAATTAATTCTTCTATGCCTTTTTCATTTAAAAATATCTTTATTTTTCATTTTTGAAAGATGTTTTTTGGTGGGTGTAAATTCTGGGTTGACAGTTTTATTTTCTTTCAGCAGTTTAAAGAAGTCATTTTATTGTCTCTTGGTTTGCATGTTTTCTGATGAAATTTCTTAATGTAATTTTGATCTTTGTTTCCTATATGTATATATTGTGTTGAATTTTTTGGTTGCCCTCAAGATTTTATCTATAGTTCTCATCAATTTGGGCAAGATGTATCTGGTTTGTTTATATGTTTACTTATATGTTTATCTATTTGTTTATTTATTAGTTGGGGTATTTATCCTGATTGGTGTTCTCTGAGCTGTCCTGTATCTTCTACTTCTGGGATTCCAGTTTCCTAAATACTATACCATTTGATGTTAACCCCTATTCTTAGATGCCCTGTTTTAGTCTTCACCTTACCCCCCATGTACTTTTGTTGTGTTTTATTTTGGGTAATATCTTTCTATTGACTTATTTTCAGTTTCACTGATTCATTTTTTCATTTGTGTCAGGTCTGCTGATGAGCCCATCAAAGGCATTTTTTATCCCTGTCATTGTGGGTTTTTTTTTTTCCCTAGCATTTGGATTGATTCTTACAGTTTCTGACCATCTGCTAAAATTACCATTCTGGTCATGCATGTTGTCCTCCTTTCATTACCAAAACATTTAACATATTAATTTAAAATTTTCTCTGGTACTTTAAGTAGTGGAGTCATATCTGAGTCTGATTCTGCTGATTGCTTTGTCTCTTGACAGTCCTGTTTCCCCTCTTGTGTTTTTATGTTATATAATGTTTGGTTGAAAGCAAGAAATCATATGTAGGACTGAGAGAAATAGTATTTATATCTGAAAAGTAAACATACCATTTCTTATGTTGGGTCATTACTATGGGATTTGATTTCACCTAGTGAGTTGATCTGAGTTTAGGCTTTCTTGTTGCTATGGTTACCCTCAGTGTACTACCAGATTCAATTCCTGTAGTATTTCTTTGTGCTGAGGGTGGGAGTTATGTTGCTGGAGGATTTTCCCCTCAGTATTCTTGTTTCATACTCAGCTTTCTCTCTTCCTGTAAGACTGAGCCTTAAGGGGTGTGTCTTTCTCTCTATATATACCCTTGCCTTTCTTCCAGCAGTACTGTTGTTGCTTGTTATTTGGTGTTTGCTAGCCTGGAGGTGGGTGGTGGGGAGTGGGTGATGTTCTCTGTTCTGCCTCACTCTGAAGCTGGTTCTGTGTTTTGAGTCTTGAGAGTAGGATTTTTTTCTTCCATCGCCTAGCCACAGTTAGTCCTTGTACCCTGGGGGCAACAGAATGTGCCTCTCTTCTTTCCAAAATCTGTTCTGCTACTATGTGTATTCTATATACCGCAACAATCTGTTGCTGTAAATATATACCATGAATCTTCCCCATCCAATTTCAGGATTAGGGGAATTTCATTATAACATAGGTAGGGATAAGAAAGAGGAATCAGGTACAGATGGCTTTTCTATTTTTTTTAAGTTTTAATTTAAATTCCAGTTAGTTAGCATACAGTGCAATATTAGTTTCAGGTGTATAAGGTAGTGATTCAACCCATCCATATAACACCTATTGCTGATCACAGCAAGTGCACTCCCTAATCCCCATCACCTATTTTACCCATCCCTCCACCTACCTCCACTCTGGTAACCCTCAATTTGTTGTCTCTCATTAAGAATCTGTTTCTTAGTTTGCTTCCCTCTCTCTTTTTCCCCCACATTTGGTCATTTCTTTTGTTGACTAAATTCTACATATGAGTGAAATCATATGGTATTTGTCTTTCTCAGACTAACTTATTTTGCTTAGCATAATACTCTCTAGCTCCATCTATGTTGTTATAAATGGCAAGATTTCATTATTTTTTATGGCTGAGTAATATTCATATGTGTGTGTGTGTGTGTGTGTGTGTGTATTTGATATATATATATATATATATATATATCTCACATCTTCTCTATCCATTCATCAGTCAATGACACTTGGGTTGTTTCCACTATTTGGCTACTATATATTATGCTGCTATAAATATCATGATGCATGTATCCCTTTGAATTTGAATTAATATTTTTTATTCTTTGGGAGATACCTCGTAGTACAGTTGCACGATCATAGGGTAGTTCTATTTTTAACTTTTCAAGGAACTTCCATAGTGTTCTCCAGAGGGGCTGCACCAGTTTGCATTCCCACCATCAGTGCAAGAGGATTCCTCTTTCTCCATATCCTTGCCACAGGTGTTGTTCCTTGTGTTGTAGATTTTATCCATTCTAATAGGTGTATGTGATATCTCATTGTAGTTTTGATTTGTATTTTCCTGATGATGAATGATTTTGAGTATCTTTTCATGTGTCTGCTGGCCATCTGTATGTCTTCTCTGGAAAAATATCTATTCGTCTTCTGCCCCTTTCTGAATTGGATTATTCATTTTTTGAGTGTTGAGTTTTATAAGTTCTTTAAATATTTTGGATACTAACCCTTTATCAGATATGTCATTTGCATATATCTTCTTCCATTCCATAGGTTGCCTTTTAGTTTTGTTGATTGTTTCCTTTGCTGTGCAGAAGCTTTTTATTTTGATGAAGTCCCAGTAGTTTATTTTGCTTTTGTTTCCCTTGCCTCAGGAGACATCCCTAGAAAGAAGTTGCTACAGCCAGTGTCAAAGGGGTTGCTGCCTATGTTCTCCTCTAGGATTTTTTATGGTTTCCTATCTCACATTTAGGTCTTTCATCCATTTTGAATTTATTTTTGTGTGTGATGTAAGGTGGTCCAGTTTCATTCTTCTGTATCTTGCTGTCCAGCTTTTCTAACACCATTTATTGAACAGACTGTCTTTTTTTCAGTGGATATTCTTCCCTGGTTTGTTGAAGATTAATCAATCATATAGTTCTGGGTTCATTTCTCAGTTTTGTATTCTCTTTCATTGATCTTTGTCTGTTTTTGTCCCAGTACCATACTGTTTTGATAACTACAGCTTGTAATATAACTTAAAGTCCAGAATTGTGATGTCTCCAGCTTTGCTTCTTTGTTTTTAAGATAGCTTTGGCTGTTTGGGGTCTTTTGTGGTTCCATACAAATTTTAGGATTTTTTTTTCTAGCTCTCTGAAAAATGCTGTCAGTATTTTGATAGGGGCTGCATTAAATGTATAGATTGCTTTGGGTAGTGTAGACATTTTAAAAATATTGGTCTTTCCATTTTTTTATGTGTCATCTTTAGTTTCTTTCATTGGTGTTTTATAGTTTTCAGAGTACAGATTTTTTACCTCTTTGGTTAGGTTTAGTCCAAGGTATGTTACTATTTTTGGTGCAGTTGTAAGTGGGATTCATTACTTATTTTGTCGTTGTTTCTGGAGATTTTCTCTGATTGTTTGTTGCCTTTGTCATTTTTGATCTTTCTTTTCCACTCAAAGAGTCACCTTTAATATGTCTTACAGGGCTGGATTAGTGGTCACTATCTCCTATAGTTTTTGTTTATCCTGGACTCTCTTTATCTCTCTTCCTATTTTGAATGATAACCTTGCTGGATGGAGGATTCTTGGCTGTAGATTTTTTGCATTCAGCACTTAGAATATATCATGTTACTCCTTTCTGTTTTGCCAAGTTTCTGTTAAGAAATCTCCAGCTAGCCTTGTGGGTCTTCCCTTATAAGTTAAGGACTTTTGTCTTTCTGCTTTTAAGATTTTTGTCTTTATCACCATCTTTGCAAATTTGATTGCAGTATGTCTCGGTGTTGGCCCACTTTTCTTTATTTTGATGGGAGTTCTCTGTGCTTCCTGGATGTGGATATGTGTCCTTTTCTAGATTTGGGAAGTTTTCAGCTATTATTTTCTCAAATAAATTTTCTGCCCCCTTTTCTCTCTCTCCTTCTTTTGGGACTCCTATAATACTATATTTGATGGAGTCATAGAGTTCCCTGAATCTATGCTTATGTCCCATAATTCTTCTTTCTCTCTTTTGTTCATTATTTTCCATTATTTTATCTTCTTTGTCACTAATTCATTCCACTGCTTCTTCTAGCCTGCTGTGCCTTGCATCAAGCCTGTTTCCAGTCTCATTTATTACATTCTTCATTTCTGATTGATTCTTTTTTAACTTTTTTATCTGTGTGGTAAGGGTCTTCCTGCTGTCTTCTGTTCTTTTCTCAAGCCCAGTGCGTATCCTAATGACTGTTGCTTTAAATTCTCCATCAGCCATGTTACTTATATCTGTTTCACTTCAATCTTCGGCCATGGCCTTATCATATCTTGTTCTTTGATTTGGGATAAATTCCTCTGTCTTAACATTTATCTAATTCTCCTGTTATGTAATTTTCTGTTGTTTGTAATCATTGATGTTTTATACTTTTCATACAAAAGTTTATGTACACCTATTTGATTGTTAAATATTTATTATGTCTGTGTGTATTAATTAAAAATATGCTGAAAATGTATACCAAAAACTTTTTTAGAAAAAAATACAGCATCTACAAAGTCAAGTGGTGCACTGTTCAGAAGATGAAAAACACATGCAAAAATTTATCAGAATTATAGGGCACTGTAACAAGTTAGGCTGGAAAAACACAATTTTCCAGCTACTAAAAATTACAAAGTCTTTAACATAGACACTATTAGAATAGAATTACTATGAAATTCAAAGTTAAAAACCTCTCTGAATTGTGAGGAAAAGATAAAGAACATGAAATGTTAGAAGTCTCAGAAGCTAGTGAACATAAGCATGAGTAAAAAAATAAGATATCTTTTGTAATAAATTTAATTCTTCACTGTGGCCACCTCTTTCTTATAAAAATGCTTTTAATAGAGCATGGGCCTATCCAAGGACAAGATGCAGATTTTAGAATATCTATTTTACATGGTGGGCAAAAATTTTCAAAAGATGGGTCTTTAAAAAAAAAAGTCTAATATTGAGTTGATTCATGTGACTGGCTCATTTATACCAAAAAAAATCCTTATTTTTGTTTCCCATGAATACTTTTTAGCAATATTACAAAATAATTAAATTTTTGCAACTCAAAAAGTGCTTTTATTTTTTATTTTTATTTTTTTAAAGATTTTATTTATTTATTTGACACACAGAGAGAGATTACAAGTAGGCAGAGAGGCAGGCAGAGAGACAGGGAGAGGAGGAAGCAGGCTCCCCGCTGAGCAGAGATCCCGATGCGGGCCTCGATCCCAGGACGCTGAGATCATGACCTGAGGCGAAAGCAGAGGCTTTAACCTACTGAGCCACCTAGGAGCCCCAAAAAGTGCTTTTAAAGATTGGAAAAATTTGAAAATTTGTGATCACAAAAATTCCATATTTCATCTTAATGCTTTTTGAAAGTGGAAGTATTTTTCAACATATATTCAAACTGATAGTTTAATAGATGATGCTTTACAGAGTGTGATAAAATATGTATCAGTGATTTTAAATGTGTGTTTCATACTAAAATTGTTTATCTCTCAGAGGATCATGGGAAACTATTAGGAGTCCAAATGCTAGAATCTTTCTGAATTCACTTGAACTTATAGGAACTTATAATCATATAACTAAACATTAAAAGGATTCTGTTTTATTTGTCTAGTAAAATTTTTAAAAATGTATAATTCTATTAGCAAATCATATTAAATCTGAAATCTACAGAGAATAAAAGAAGCAAAATACATTTCCTTACTCTTTGTAAACCAGATATTGTCCATTATGAGTAAATGTGTATGATTCTTATGTTTACATTAGGAATAATAGTGTAAGGGGAGAGTTTTATTTGACTTGATTGAAACAAAAGAAAAAAATGGACAATTACATCTCAATAAAACTATTTTAGTTTCAAAGAAAAAGTAGATATGGTCTAGCTTATGATACTATTAATACGTTAGAGATTGTATTTATATAAAAATTGTCCTTGGTCATGGGTATGATAATTAGCCAGATGTGGCAGATGTATACAAGGGTGTACAAACCAATATTTCTCCCCAAAAAAATAATTATGCCAAATTTGTGCCTTGCTCAACTCATAATCATAATTTAATAGAAAAAATGCCTCATCTGTGAATTCAAACATGATTATCTTTTTTACTGTTTTAGAAAGGGGATATATATTTTGGGAGTGGGATAATTCAACAAGCAGATGGAATATTCTTGTCTATTCTAAAAACAAAATCACATACAGATACAGGCATTGAGATACTTTGCATACAAATTAAAGATGGTTATCAAATATGAAAAGATATCATATCAAATGTCAAAATTATGTTGAACTCAAAAGCATCTTCGTAAAAATATTAAATTTTTACACAAATTGTCTTATGGGATGATATTTTGAACAAAGTAGCAAAAGTTAATAAAACTCTATGATTAGGAAAATGACCATAATTAAAGCTGTATGCTTAATAAAAGGCCCATCCCTTTGCTTACAACAAAAGAAAGAAATTGAAAAAAATGTGTTCAGTGAATATAAAACTTGAGCAAGAGATGTAAATATTCACATGAATTTTGAAATTAGACAAAATAAATTAGAAATGCATGAATCACTGAGTATTGATAATTATAGGGAAAGTGCTTATTGAATAGACATTAAGATTATAAATGTGCTAACTTCATATTTGAAATATATATATGAAAAGTTAAATGAAATGTCTTCAGATTTTGAATTTTTAAGCCACAAAAAAGTTATTTTCTATAAACGACATTGATTTACAAAAAGCAGCCACTGACTCTGTTCTTAAATATCCTAACAAGTTAAGTTCTATAGAAATTTCATGTAGAATAGGTTATCACAGTATCAACAAATTGTAATATTAAATTAGGAATTGTATTTTGGTCCTCTAAAATTGATTAGTAAGGTGTTAATCAAGATATTAAAATAGAACTAGCCACAGTGGCATCCTGTAAAAGATGTTTCAGTAAGCTGAAGTTAGTTTTAAATTATTTAAAATCGTAACTTGGTCAAGAGAAATTGGTAAACATGACAATTTGCTTATTTGAAAACAAGATAGGAAAAGAACTAGATTTGAAAATATTGATATGTTTGCTTCCTGTAAAGCCAGTAAAGTGAAATAATAAATTCTGGTTTTGGTAAAAATGTTTAAACTTAAATAACTTTTGAGAGTTCAATACATCTACTTTTCACTTTTTCAACTGATGCTTTCAGGGAAGAAAAACATCTGGGATTCTGGGAAAATGACAGAGTAGAAAGCACCAGGAATCTATCTTCCCACCGAGGCAACAGTTGTACTGGCAGAATCTGTCTGACGTAATTACACACATACCTCACAAGTATTGCAGGTTTGGTTCCAGACCATTGTAACAAAGCAAGTATTGCAATTAAGCAAGTCAGATGAATTTTTTTATTTCCCAGTGCATATAAAAGTTATTGTTACAACATACTGTAGTCTATTAAGTATGCAATAACATTACATCTAAAAGAACAATGTACATAACCTTTATTAAAATTACTTTTGCCAAAAAATGCTAACCATCATCAGAGCTTTTAGCAAGTAATAATATTTTTGCTGGTAAAGGGTCTTGCCTCCATGTTGTTGGCTACTGGCTGATCAATAGAACTTTTTTCAAAATTGGAGTCAGTCCTCTTAAACTCTGCCACTGCTTTATCAATGAAGTTGATGTAATATTCTGAATCTTTTGTTGTCATTTCAACAGTCTTTATGGCATCTTCACCAGAAGTAGTTTCCATCTAAAAAAACACTTTTTTGTTCATCCATAAGAAGCAATTCCTCAACCATTAGTTTTATCATGAGATTGCAGCAATTCAGTCACATCTTCAGGCTCTACTTCTAATTCTAGTTCTCTTGCTATTTCCATCACACCTGCAGTTACTTCTTCCACTAAAGTCTTGAACCTCTCAGTCATTCATAGGGGTTGGAATCAACTTTTTCCAAACTCCCATTCATGTTGATATTTTGAACTATTCCCATGAATCATGGATGTTCTTAACGGCATCTAGAATATTGAATCCTTTCTAGAAGGTTTTCAGTTGACTTTGCTCAGATCCATCAGAAGAATCACTATGTATCAGCAGCCATAATCTTAGGAAATGTATTTCTTAAATAATAAGACCTGAAAGTCAGAATTATTTCTTGGTCCAGGGCTGTAGGATGAAAGCTGTGTTAGCAGGCGTGAAAACATCATTAATCTCATTGTACATCTCCATTAGAGCTCTTGAGTGACCAGGTACATTGTCAATGAGCAGTAATATTTTGAATGGAATCTTTTTTTTTCCCCCTGAGCAGTAGGTCTCAACAGTGGGCTCAAAACATTCAGTAAACTATGTAGTAAACAGATATGCTGTCATCCAGGCTTGGATGGCACCAAGGTTGCCATAAATCTTACACTTGTAAGATAAAACACAGTATCTGTGATGTGCTTAAGTAAAATGAGATATTCCTGTATTTTGGAATTCTAGAGTCTATTGAATGCCTGTAACTTCCAGGGGAAGACTTGGGCAGTATGTTGCAATTAATATCAGTCAGTTTAAGCATTCAACACAGTAGCAGCTACCCATCCCCTACCATCAGCCACATAGCAGACAGCTGTGCATATGTTCCTGGAGCAGCTTACACATAGCTTATGGGACCAGCGTGCCCAAAAAGGATACTGGCCTCCAAATATTGAGGATCTGTGCCATTATCACTAATAGATACTTCTCACCACAGCATTCCACAGAAGTGGGGATGTTGAGGTTACACCTCTCCTCATTGGTGCAACCCCCTCCCTTTATAACTGAAGTGACTTTCAGGAGACTTAAAGATACAGTGCCCTTTTATCCCACTTAATTTTATGCTTTTTCCCCTTTCAGGAGCCTGATATGAAAGATTAGGACATTCAAAAGCAATCACATATATGGGTTAAATTAGAAAGTGGTTGTACTTGCCCAGAGAAAAGCTCAGAATAGACCTGCGAAAACCTGAGGTTTACATCTCCTATTAATTGCAGGAACAGAGACAGCATACAACAGTCAAAAGAAACAAAAACAGTAAAAACAGTAGACACTGGGAAGAGGGGAGCAATATGATTTCCAAAGTTACTACATTATTAGTTTCAAATGTCCAGTGTTTAACAAACAAATCACAAGACATACAAAGAAACAGGCACGTATGACCCATTCAAAGGAAAATACTCAATAGAAACTGGTCCTGAAAAAGACCTAATGGCAGATATACTAGACAAAGACTTTAAAACAACTATTATAAAGATGTCCAATGAACAAAAGGTTATGTGGGGAAAGTCAAGAGTTAACAGTATGTTAACAAAATGAAAATATTAAAGAGAGAAAACCTGAAAAGAAACCAAAAAGACATCCTGAAAAGTACATTAACTGAAAATGAAAAATTCATTAGGGGGACTCAAAGGCAGATCTGAGCAGACAGAAGAAAGAATCAGCAAACTTTGAAGATAGGGCAATGGAAAGTATTGAGTCTGAGGGACAGAGAAGAAACATATTGAGGAAAAGTGAACAGTCTGAGGCATTTGCAGCCTACCATTAAGCAGACCAACATACATATTGAGGGAGTTCCAGAGAATATTTGACAAAGACAAAGACATAAAGAAATAATGACTGAAAACTTCCCAAATTTGATGAAACACATGAATGTAAACATCAAGAAGCACAGTGAATTCCAAGTAAGATGATCAAAGACACCCACTCTGAGACACGTTATGATCAAACTCTCAAAGGACAAAGAACCTTGGAAGCAGCGAGAGAGAAGCAAATCACATTCAGGGGGATCCTCAATGAGATTATCAACAGATTTCTCATCAGAAACTTTGGAGACCAAAAGGCTGTGGACCAATATATTCAAAGTGCTAAAAGAAAAAAAACTCAATAATTTTATATCTGTTAAAACTATCCTTCAAGGGACACCTGAGTGGCTCAGTTGGTTAAGTGTCTGCCTTTGGCTCAGGTCATGATTCTGGGGTCCTGGGATCAAGTCCCACATTGGGCTCCTTGCTCAGCAGGGGTTCTGCTTCTCCCTCTGCCTGCCACTTTCCCTGCTTGTGCGCTCTCTCTCTCTCTCTCTGAGACAAATAAAATCTTTAAAAAATTAAAAAACAAAACTATCCTTCGAAAGTGAGATATTCTGACATAAAACCTAAGAGTTTGTGACCCCTAGATTTGCTCTGCAAGAAAAGCTCAAGGAAGTCTTGTATGGTGAAATGGTAGGACAGTACATGGTAACTGAAAGATACATGAAGTAATAAATATCTCAATAAAGGTAAGTACATGGGCAATTACAAAAGCTAGTACTATTGTAACAATGCTTTGTAACTGTTTTTTGTTTTCTACATGAATTAAGAGATAAATGGATTAAAAGAAAAGATATTCGTATAAAAGCTAACAGTACTATAACTTTGATTTCTAACTCCAAATCTTGTTTTCTACATAATTTAGGAAACTAATTCATTTAAAATAATTATTAGTGTATGTCTAGGTACACAGTCTATAAAGATGTAATTTTGTGAGAACATCCAGAAGGGATGGGGATGGAGCTCTAAAGGAGCAGGGTTTTTGTTTGTTATTGAATTTAAACTGGTATAAAATCAAATTAGAGGGTGACAACCTTAGAATGTTAAATGTAATTCCCATGGTAACCACACACACAAAAAATAACTATATATGAAGGAAATGAAAAAAGAATTTAAACATTTCATCACAATCAACTAAACAAACACAGTCAGTAGTGGAGGAAATGAGTGCCCAAAAAGTTATAAGGCATATTAAAAATAGCACAATGACAGATATAAATCCCTCCTAATCAGTAATTAATTTAAATGTAAATGAAACTGTCCAATTGTCAGACAGATGTTGGCAAAATGGATAAAAACGCAGAATCCAACTGCACGTAGTCTATAGGTGACTCACTTGAGATCTGAAGACACAAGTTAGGGATGCCTGGGTGGCTCAGTTGGTTAAGCGTCTGCCTTCAGCTCAGGTCATGATCCCAGGGTTCTGGGATCAAGTCTTGCATTGGGTTCCTTGCTCAGCGGGGAGCCTGCTTCTCCCTCTGCCTGCTGCTCCCCATGCTTGTGCACTCTCTCTCTTCCTCTGACAAATAAGTAAATAAAATCTTTAAAAAATATAAAATAAAATGAAGACACAAGTTAAAATGAAAGGGTAAAAAATATATTCCATGCAAATAATAATCAAAAGAGAACTTGGGTGTCTTTACTAATATCAGACAAAATAGACTAAATGAAAAAAGGTTACAAGAAAAAAAGGACACTATATATTAATAAAAGGTTCAATACAGCAAGAAGATATAACAATTATAAATTACAAATCACCAAAATATATGAATCAAAACCCGACAGATTGAAGAATTGATTATTCTACAATAACAATTGGAGTCTTCAATACCCCACTTAAAATAATGTATAGAATAATCAGATGTAAGTAAGGAACTAGAAGACTTAATAAGCCAACTAGATTTAGCAGACCTCTAGAGCTAGATTTAACTCTGCCCAGAAACAGCAATTAGTCAAGAAAAAGAAACAAAAGGCAATCAAGTTGGAAAAAAGTAAAATTACCCTGTTTATGTAGAAATCCAGAAGAGTCCACAAAAAAGACCCGTTAGAACTAACTAATTAATTCAATGAAGTAGTAGTATACAAAGTCAACACACAAAAATCAGTTGCATTTCTATACACAAGGAACAGTCTGAAAAGGAAATTACAAAAATAATTCCATTTACAATAGCATCAAAAAGAATGAAATAACCAAGACTTGAAATAACCAAGGGGATGAAAGACTTATAAAATAAGACTATAAAACCTTACTGAAAGAAATTTAAAAAAAAATAAATGGAAACACAACTTATATTAACAGATTAGAAAACTTACTATTGTTAAAATGTCCATACCACCGAAAGCAATCTACAGATTTATTGCAATCTGTACAAAAATCCCAAAGGCATTTTCTAAAATTTTTGTAGAAATAGAAAATCACATCCTAAAATTTATGTAGAATCTCAAAGAACCTCAGAGAGCTAAAACAATTTTGAAAAAGAAGAGCAAAACTGGAGGACTCATACTGATTTCAGAACTTACTGCAAAGCTACAGAAAACAAAACAGTGTGGTATTGGCATAAAGACAGACACATAGACCAGTGGAATAGAATAAAGAGCCCAGAAATTAAGCCTCAAATATAGGGGAAAGTTATTTTTGACAAGGAGGCTAAGACCCATGGGGGAAAGGACAGTCTTTTCAGTAAATAGTGCTGGGAAAACTGGATATCCACATGCAAAAGAATGAAGTTGGAACCTTACCTAACACTATATACAAACATGAACTCAAATTGGATCAAGGACCTTAATGTAGGACTGAAAACAATAACATGCTTAGAAGAAAATAGGATAGAAGCTTCATGACATTGGATTTGGCAATGATTTCTTGGTTATCACACCAAAAGCACAGGTAAGGAAATAAAAGACTAATTAGATTCATAAAAAAAATTTAATTTCATACTTCAGATGCAGTATTAATATCTAGAATATTTAGAGAACTCCTAAAACTCAATGACAAAAAACAACCCAATTTAAAATAATGGGTAAAGGACTTGAACAGACTTTCTCCATAGAAGATATATAAATAGCCACTAAGATGAAGAGATATGCAATAACACTAATTATTAGAGAAATGCAAATAAAAACTATGAAATACCACCTCATACCTGTTAGGATGCTGCTATTAAAAACAAAATGCAAGTGTTGATGAGGATGTAGAGAAATCAAAACCCTTGTGTGCTATTGATAGGAATGTAAAATGATACAGCCACTGTGGAAAACAGTATGGAAGTTCCTCAAAAGAAAAAAATACATGTGATCCAGCAATTCCACTTCTGAGTATACTCAAAAGAATTGAAAGCAGAGACTAAAGGAGATACTTGTACACCCATTTTCATAGCAGCATTATTCATAATAGCTGAGACATGGAAGTAACCAAGTAACCATCTATAGATAAATGAATAGGCAAAATGTGGTATACACATACAGTGGAGTATTATTCAGCTATGAAAAGAAAGGAAATTTTGCAGTATGCTACAACATGGATAAGCCTTGAGCGCATTATACTATATTTGATAAATCAGTCACAAAAAAACATACCATATGATTCCCCTTATAGGAGGTAGTTAGAATAGTCAAAATCACATGGAGAGTGTAGTGGTGGTTGTTAGGGGCTGAAGGGAAGAGGAGAAATGTGGAGTTAATTGTTTAATTATGTTTTACAAGATGAAAAAAGTTGCGGGGATGGATGGTGTTGACGGTCACACAACAGTGTGAATCTATTTAATGACACTGAACTATATGCTTCAAAGTGGTTTTGATGGTAAATTTTATGCGGTTTTTGCCACAATAAAAAAATGTGTATATAAGCGTATGTGTCTTTCTTTTTACCTCAGGTTCCAAAATGGCTTGGCATAGCACTGATTTCAGCATAGTTATATCAAAGTGTTTGAGACCTAATGATTTCTTTTCCTTTACTGTATCTTATTTTTATGGAGTTAAACTGACTCACTTGTATAGTTTTCTGTACACCTAATGCTGTTTTTTAAAAAAAATGTTGCAATTTGTCTAATGTTCGGAATGGGTTTTTTTTCCCAAATATTCATACACATCAAAAGAAATTTTTGGAGAGTCTGAATCTCTCCTCTCAGATCTCCTTCAGTTTAAACTAGTTGTTTTCTAAGCTTGGTGCAAAGTTTGTTGTATCAGGATTTTCCTTTGCTACTTTCTTGTGTTGGTTTTCCTGTTTTCTGAACCAGGAGTTCCCTTTTGCTTGGTTTACTTCCTATTTTGATAAAACATGTTCTCTAACAACTCCCTCAGAAGGAGTGCATCTTTTCTCACTCATTGAATATTTTAAACTATATTTACCTAAAGATAGTTTGGCTGAAGTACGTAGAAATCATTTTTCCCATGCAGTTTTGAAAGTATTTGATAAGTCTGATGCCATTCTTGCTCCAGTTTCTTTGCATTTGGTTATTTGTTCTTTCTGGCAACTTTAATGATTATCTCTGTCTCTAGTGTTGTGAAATTTCATGATGATATCTTCACCAATCATCCTTTTTCCATTCACTATGGTAGGCATTTAATAAGCCTATGTAATTTGGGTATATATGTTTGGGGCAAGTTTTCTTGTATTATTTCTTTGGTAAATTTTCACTTTTCTTTGTTCATTTTCTCTCTCTCTCTCTCTCTTCTCCTATTGATGTGACACTATTTCCTGCATTAACTCCTATAATTGTATGGTATTTTCTTTCTTGCCTTCCTTATTTTTGTCTTTTTCATTCAGTATTTTTTTTAAAGATTTTATTTATTTATTTGACACAGAGAGATCAGATCACAAGTAGGCAGAGAGAGAGGAGGAAGCAGGCTCCTTGCCGAGCAGGGAGCCCGATGCGGGCCTCGATCCCAGGACCCTGAGATCATGACCTGAGCTGGAGGCAGAGGCTTTAACCCACTGAGCCACCCAGGTGCCCTCATTCAGTATTTTAAAAAATTTTTTCTAAACTTAATTTCTTACTTTAGTTGTCATATATTTAATTTTGAAGAGCTCTTAATATTTTTATTCTTCAATTTTTCTCTTCATAATTTTTGTTCTTGTTCAATGGGTGTAATAACATCTTATGCTTCTTTGGGGATATTAAATGTTTTTTTATATTTTTCCTTTTGTTCCCAGCAATGTCTCCTATGTTTCATAGCTCCTTTTTTTATTCCTATTTATTTTGATATTTCTGACATTAAAGGATGACTTCAGGGGTGCCTGGGTGACACAGTCGTTTAAGCATCTGACTCTTGGTTTTAGCTCAGGTCATGATCTCATGGTCATAAGATCAAGCCCCATGTTGGGCTCTATACCCAGAACACAATCTGCTTCAGATCCTCTCTCCCTCTCCCTCCAGCTCACATTCTCTCTCTCTCTCACTCTCAAATAAATAAATAAAACCTTTAAAAAAATAAAAAATAAAGGATGTCTTCAATGGTGTGGTGATCCTTGGCTGCCCATACACTAGAGAGTAAAGCACTACAGAGTTCTTTGAAAACTTGCTGTTGAATGGGGACAGGGGTTCCTTATATAGTCATACAGATTGTGCACTGCAGAACTTCAAAGGGTGCTATTTAGATATACTCTCAAAAAGTATTAGATTTACCATATTAGAAATTAAAAGTGTGAGCTCTAAAAAGATATTGTAACTTAAAAATCAAGCTAATAAACCTACTATATAGTTACATAAATAACATATTTTTCTGAAAAATAACTATTTTCCAAAACACAAGAAACTTAGAACACTGGTATTGTTTTATACTTTTGCATATCTTTGTAACGTCTAGTTAAGTAGAAGAAAATTGGGTTCACATGTTTCTGTATTCAGTCTGTTGTGATGTGTTGTTATTGTGGTCAAAATATATGAAGAATACCTAGACTTACCTAGTACTTCAATAATCTTTCAAATGTGATTTTTTTGTATACTACATCAAAAATAGACAAGTGGAAGATTTCTTAAAGTTTTTTTGCAATGTAGAATCTCATTCCATTTCACTGAACTTTTTATGCTTTGATACATTAAAATCTGTTGGTCTGTCTGGATCTTTTATTCATGCACGATTTTATAACATCATCGATTAGTCATTTGGAAAATATTGGTTCACTGAGTTACATCAATCTTGCAAGTATTGACATGGTTTATGTATAATACCAAGTCACTAATATTAGTATAAATCTAATCAATGGTTAATACAAGTTTTCCTAACATTTAATATTTGTTTGAATTTTATTACTGGCAATAAGTTAGCACTGTCAGTTGTTTTCTTTAATGTGATAGGCTCATTTCATCAATTTTCAAGAAAATATCTCCTAAATATCCAAGTCTAAATATTCATAGTTTGACAGTCATCCTTTAAAATAAAAATGATGTTCTGTGAAAAGACTGTGCCAAAGTTCAGCTTGCTGCTCAGTCATAGACCCAAATATTTCAGTACACAATGGCGGGGCTTTATGCATACTTCCTTTTTTATCACACAGAATATTCAAAAGATGCGAACTTAAAGATTCACTTTATTTAATAAAGTGAATTTTACTGCTGGTGTTTGCCAGTGAAGAATACAGGGATTATTAGTATAGTTTTGGTTTGATGCCACTGCCTTGATTCATGTTAAGATGCCAGCATGCCAGCATATTTACCCACTACTGCATTTGTACTAAGAATTTTAACTTCACCTGCCTCCTAAAAGTGTCTTGGAGGCCCAAGGTATCTGTGAGACACACTTGGAGAACTGCTGCCATGAATTATAATGTGAAGGGTAGTTAATCCTCCTGAATTAGTGTTCTATTCAGTCTGCACAGTCTATGGAAATTGTTTATACTTCACCTTTAAGAAAATCAGATGCTGAGCTGACTGACTGTTTAGTGAGGAAGGTACTTTCAAAGTCATTATGGGAAACCTTGTCTTCCTTGAGACTGATAATTTTCTCCAAAGAAGAATCTTCTAGATTCCAGATGTTGGTGGTGAAGAGTGATTCCTCCAGCTGCTGGCATTCTGGGAGTCAGGCAAGGGAAGAATTGTGGGGACCTTTATTCAGTTTGTGGACTTTGACTAAATTTTTCTGTTTTCTCCCAGTACCTCATGGCTTCCCTATGCCATTCCTGGTGTTCACAAATCTAAATTGTCTCTAGTTCAGAAAGTTAACCTTTGCCTCTGTGGTAGAGGAGAGGATAGGTATCTGTTGTGTGTATTAGGGAAAAAGCATTTAGATTTCTCAGCAGTCCTTGTGCTTCATTTTTATTTTTTATGTACTGGATGTTATACCGAATTCCTGCAAATACCAGATTGCTTCAGTTCTCTGGGAAAATTGTCGTCTTGTTGCACTCCCCTACTCAAATATCTAGTTGTAACTTCCTCCATGTTGGAAAGTCAACTTCTCCAGCCACTTTCCACCTAAAAATTTGTTGACATCTCATTGACAGTTCGTATGCTTTGGTGTTTTCATGGTCTTTATGAATGAAAATGTTTTATGTTTTTTCCTCATTTTAGCAGGGTTTTAGGAGAGTAAAAAAAAAGTAAATGTATGTGATTAATACACCATTATCAATTTCACAGTCCTCCGTCAATCACTGTTCTAGTTAAGAGCTCAACCTAGATTTGGATCTTCACCATTTATTGTGGTTATTGCCTGGGGTTTTCTACTTAACCTACATAGTTGTATTTCCTATTATAAAAATGGAATTGAGAATGTCTAATATGAGGATTAAATGAGATAGTAAAGCTCTTAACATAGTACCTCATGCATCACACATGGTTAATAATTGGTAATTGTTAAGAACTGTTAAGCTGGCCTCTGGCTCACTGAAGTTTTACTGTATTCTTTTCTCCCTATAAAACATTTCAAGTAAGCACAATATTTAATTTGTCTATCATCTCATATTACTTGTTTTGATAGTGGACGTGTCAATATGATTCCAAATATGAAACCATAATTTCAGATATGTTTCATATAAGTGTTTGTATTTAATATGTTTGTATAAAATACTTTGGATACAACTTGTTATTCAAATTCACATTGTGTTTTACTAGTTTTCTATTCAAGTAATTGTAATTATAGTCCACATCTTACATAGAGTCTAAGAAAAGCAGGTGTTACAACTGGATAACTGCTTCATGACCTTGATTCAGAGACTTCTAGTACACTGAAGTTATTAGAGGTATTTTTTTAAAGATTTTTAAAAATTCTGCTTTTAATTTTGAGAATTATTATATAGTACATACTTTAGATTAATAGTTTTTCTATTTTTTTTGCTATATTAGGTGCACACTTAAGTTCCCTTAATCCAGAAAGTTTAGTATAATTAAAGTAGTTTAAGTTTAATCATGAATATAAAAGAAACATATTCTTAATCATTTCAGGAAATCGCAAGACCTAATATGGCTGAAGGAGAAACAGAAACATCAAATTCTGAAGGGTAAATATAAGGAAAAACTGAATGTCTTGAAATTAAACTACAGAAAAAGCTGATACTTGAGCTGTATTATTTTAGTTGATGTTTTATTTTATTTGTTATTTTAGTTTTAATTAAAATAAAATTTTGAAATTTTAATACAACATAAATATACTGCAGATCCTTAATTTTGAAATCTTTTAAACATCCTTTAAACATCCTATAGTTGTTAAATTTTTAACTCGTAAATCTTTTTACTAGTAAATAAAATGCTAACAGATTTTAATTGCCCCTATTAAATGGAAACAATTACAATATCCTACAAGTTACAAAATGGGGACAGTTTTTGCAAAGAGATAATCTTAAATCTTTTTTTGCTGAAGTATTTTCAAAAACTTCATAAAATACTTCTGTGGTGGAACCTTAACATAAAAGTTTCAAACTTAGGGGATTGGCTTTAAAAAATTTAATGTTCTAATCAACACTAAAGACCACAAGACATTTTTTCTTTCAAGATTTTATTTAAATTCAAATTAGTTAACATATAGTATGGTGTTAGTTCCAGGGGTAGAATTTAGTAATTCATCACTAGCAGATAACACCCAGTGCTATTCATAACAAGTGCTCTCCTTAATGCCCATCACCTATTTCTACTTCCCTCCATCAACCCTCAGTTTTTTCCCTGTAGTTAAGAGTCTCTTAGGGTTTGCTTCCCTCTCTGTTTTTATCTTATTTTAGAAGCTTTCTTAGCCTTGTCGATCTTTGCCATTCTAACTGGAGTAAGGTGGTATGTCAGTGTGATTTTGATTTGAATTTCCCCGATGGCTAATGATGATGAACATTTTTTTCATGTGTCTGTTTAGCCATTTGTATGTCTTCTTTGGAGAAGTGTCTGCTCATGTCTTCTGTCCATTTTTTGACTTGATTATTTGTTTTTTGGGTGTTGAGTTTGAGAAGTTCTTTATAGATCGCAGATATCAGCTCTTTGTCTGTAGTGTCATTTGAAGATATCTTCTCCCATTCTGTGGGTTGCCTCTTTGTTTTGTTGACTGTTTCCTTTGCTGTGCAGAAGCTTTTCATCTTGATGAAGTCCTGAAAGTTTATTTTCGCTTTTGTTTCCCTTGCCTTTGGAGACGTGCCTTGAAAGAAGTTGCTGTGGCCAGTGTCAAAGAGGTTACTACCTATGTTCTCCTCTAGGATTTTGATGGATTCCTGTCTCACACTGAGGTCATTCATCCATTTTGAGTTTATCTTTGTGTATGGTGTAATAGAATGGTCAAGTTTTATTTTTCTGTATATAGCCGTCCAATTTTTCCAGCACCATATATTGAAAAGACTGTCTTTTTCCCATTGGATATTTTTTCATGCTTTGTTGAAGATTAGTTGAACATAGATTTGAGGGTCCATATCTGGGTTCTCTATTCTGTTCCATTGTTCTATGTGTCTGTTTTTTGCCAGTACCATGCTGTCTTGGTGATCATAGCTTTGTGATATAGCTTGAAATCTGGCAGCATGATGCCCCCAGCTTTGTTTTTCTTTTTCAACATTTCCTTGACAATTCAGGGTCTTTTCTGGTTCCATACAAATTTTAGGATTATTTGTTCCAGCATTTTGAAAAATGCTGTTGGTATTTTGATTGGGATGGCATTGAAAGTGTAGATTGCTCTGGACAGGATAGACATTTTAACAATGTTTATTATTCTGATCCATGAGCATGGAATGTTTTTCCATCTTTTTGTGTCTTCTTCAGTTTCTTTCATAAGTGTTTTGAAGTTCCTAGAGTATAGATCCTTTACCTCTTTGTTTAGGTTTACTCCAAGTATCTTATGGATAAAGATGTGGTCCATATACACAATGGAATATTACTCAGCCATCAGAAAGGGTGAATACCCAACTTTTGCATCAACATGGATGGTACTGGAGGAGTTTATGCTAAGTAAAATAAATAAAACAGAAAAAGTGAATTATATGCTTTTACTTATTTGTGTAACATAAGGAATAGCATGGAGGACAGTAGAAGGAAGGGAAAAATGAAGGGGGAAAAATCAGAGTGGGAGACAAACCATGAGAGACTATGTACTCTGGGAAACAAACAGGGTTTTAGAAGGGAGGGAGATAGGGGGATGGGTGAGCCTGGTGATGGGTATTAAGGAGGGCACAGATTGCATGGAGCACTGTGTGTTATGTGCAAGCAATGTATCATGGAACACTACATCAAAAACTAATGGTGTACTGTATGGTGACTAACATAACATAATAATAAAAAAAGAATGAATATTAAAAAAAGAAGCTTTCTTAGCAAAAGAGAATCTAACATTCTAATTAGAACTTAATTCTAGATAAAGATAATTTTATTTTGTCTTTTAAATTGAGTAATTTCCCTATGTCTATCTTTATGCAGTATATCTTATATATAGCTATACAGTATCAAGTGTAGGGTTCTCATTAACTGAATGAGATTAATTAATCTATTGCCCCTGAAAAGAAAATTATGGAATAAGGCCTAATGAAGTTGTCTCTTAGACTTTACAAGAAAAATGATCTAGCCCTTTCCTCACCTAGAATTTGGGGATGGGACAGTGGTTAACAAAAATTCAATGAAGGAGTTATAAAAAGCAGACTAATCACTTCTCTATAATTTAACATTTTCTGTAAATTGTAGTTAGTCCAATAAGATCTGAACAAAATTAACAATTATATAAATTTAAATAAGGAAAATATTGTAATTGTTTGCAGATCATTATAATTGACCTATAAGATCCAAGAAAATGAGCTAAGAATGAAATTAATAAGTGTATTAATTAAAGTAGCTTGATATAAAAATTTGAATGTTACAGTATGCCAATAACATGTGATTACAAAATATAATGGACAAAGGAGTTAATTCACAATAACAAAAATGAGAAATGTATAGGATCTAAATGAAGAAAAATGAAAACTTACTGTGATAGAAAATAACTAATTATTAACTAATGCATGATAGGCCATTTTGCAAATTAATTTATAAGATTAATAATGAATATTTAGTTAAAAAATCCTAATAGGATTTGGTTTGGAAACCAGTGATGTTTAAGGAAGATCCATATTTTTCTATTTACTACCATAATTTATTAAATCATTGCTGTCTTGTTAGATATTCGGTTGTTTCTGTATTCACTATTTTTTATTTTTTAAGATTTTATTTATTGAGAGAGCAAGCAAGAGAACTATCACAAGCCGGAGTGAGTGTCAGGCACAGGGAGACACAGATTCTTGGCTGAGCAGGGAGCCTGACAAGCATCCTTGTACAAATGTCTTTTACATTTTTATACTGTTAAACCTAGGGAGAAAAGTAGTAGATAATAGGTGATTTGCTGTATTAAATAATAAAATATATTGTTAATCTATAATTGGTAAAACTAGATGGTATTGGCCCAAGAATAGACAAGACAGATCAGAAAATAAATAGCAGACTTATTTAACTTATATAAGTTAGTAAAAAATAAACGATCATTTGATAACTTTGCTTTGATATTTTGTCTGTTCATTCAGAGAAAGTCCAAATTGTAGGTGGATTAATAGAAGAAATAAGATATCTGTAATCATTAAATTTATTTTGGGTAAAATAAGTATTGTAACATCTAGATAAGGGGCTGGATATCCTCTTTAAACTCTTCCGTTTCTAATGTTTTATGAATCACTGTATAGTTTCTGTTAACATGCCAGGACAGTAGGGAACACACAGACACACTCATATACACATGAACATTTATGTATACACATATATTTATGTATGTATGCATGTTGTATATTTACATATATTTTTTCAGGCATGTGTTTATATTTTTTAAGTAAAACTTAAAAATTAGAGAAATTTTTATGAATACTTATTTGCTCCTGCATAGGGGAAGACATTTTAAGATGATATGTAAATCATTTAAAAGATGGGTTTTTCCCAAATATATTCACTTCTTATTTAAAGCACTCATACAAATTAATAAAAATGCTTAAATTTCAGCTAGAGACAAGCAATGGTGTGAACAGATAACATGTGACTGTGGAGTTTCTCACTCTCTTGCCTAAGAAAATGGCCACTCCTAAATTGTAACATGGCAAGGACTTGGGACTTGCATTATTTTTTTCCTTTTTGGCAAGTGTATCTTGACCTTTCTTTTTTTTTTTTTTCTTAGAGCATGTCTTTATTTCGATAGTGTTCAAATACATTCTGTTCTGAAGAAATAGATAACAAATGGCTTTATTTTTTCAGTAAACAAGATAAACCTTCTTCAGAGGAAGAAAAAAATGGATGTGATGCAAATTCGTTTGAAGCCTCATTAACAACAAAAAGTGAAGAAAGTGTAACAGTTTCAAATAAGGAAAATAATACCTGTCTTGAAGACCAGAAAACTGGGTTAAAGAATATCTTCAGTCATGATTCAAATATTGATGCAGATAAAGTAGAAAAGGAAAAACAAATAGAGCACATTTGTCAGAAAACAGAGTTGAAGATGTGTCAAAGTTCAGGAAACATAATTCCATGTGATCATATTGAAGATTCCAACTCCAGTGAAGCTAGGTTTTCTTCGAAGAATATTAAGGATTTGCGGTTAACACCTGGTGATGTTAGCATTGATCAGTTTTTGAGAAAAAGAGATGAACCTGAATCTGTTAGTTCTGATGTTAGTGAGCAAGGCAGTATTCATTTAGAACCTTTGACTCCATCAGAGGTACTTGAGTATGAAGCCACAGAGATTCTTCAGAAAGGTAGTGGTGATCCTTCAGCCAAGACTGATGAAGTAGTGTCTGATCAAACTGACAGTGTTCCTGGAGAAAATAGCCCTAGTACAACAGAAACAACAGTAGACCTGGCAGATGAAAAAGAAAGAAGTTGAAATTTATTAGTCATTCTAAGTTTAGTGTACCAACGGTAAGAACATTTGAAACAGTGCTATCAGGTGAGCTTAGTGGTGCTGTTATGTAGAGTTCAGAAAGAGAAAAATGTGAAGGAATTCATTCATATACACTTTACCTGTATGTTCAACCCAGGTTCTTAAATCAATTCACTGATAATAGCATGATTTCTGTGGATTTCCAAGAAGTCTTTAACACATAACAGGATTTTAATGAAAGTTAAATTTGCAATGGAAAATTCTCATTTAACAGTTTGTGAGGAGAACTTTGTGGCCAGTATGAATTTATTATTAGAATATTAATTATAATAATAAAGCTTTTGAAACTTCCATCAGTCCTAAGCTGAAAGTTCTTATTATCTATATATCCTTTTCAGTTAACTTAAAGGAAGAGATTTGCAAACCACATACCTTTTGGGAATAATTGATTAAAAATAATGGCTGATAGGCATTGTTAATGAAGGCTTCATTTTGAGTATGATGCTGGTAAATGGAGCATGCTTAGAGTGCAAAATTAATTGATCTAATGAGAATTTGGATGAACGTAAAATTAATTTTGGATTTAATATAACATTCCAGACTGTCAGAAGCATGTAAACAGAATATTTGAATCTGTGTACCTCCATACAAGTGTTAGCCTGCCAGGCTGTAAGCTTACCTTAATTAAACTTTCAGTGAAAGTGAAATTATTAAGATATAAATTTATATTTGTGCTTTTTGTCAGTGTGTAAGCTGTGCAGAAACCCTTGATGTGCTAGTTGTATAAAATAGGAACCCATTGTTCAAACTCCTGTAGCTATTATGCTTTTAATATTGTTTTAATGATCTTTAGAAATAGACCCATAAAAATGGTCTGGAAGCCAAACCAAAGTATGGTATAATGTAGATATTGTAAAGCAGTAAACTGAAAACATGTCCTGGCTCATGCCATGTTTAAGTGACTTTTTCTTTAATTGTAAAATAGAAACTTCAAATGGGACCTAAAGCAGTGATGTAAAAACTTGGTTTGGGATATTTAGCTTAATTTATCCATATCCTATTTTATCTATAAAATGGCTGCTAAATTGATTTTTCAGTTTTTTTTTATCATCTAGAAAATAATAGATATAGAAATAAATAATACAAATAATAGTAGTTTGCTTTAAAGTACTAAAAAAATTTTATTTAAAATGCTACATTTTTACTTCTTAAAATGTGCTTCGAATTCTTAAATTTTGTTTCACTGAATGTTAAATGTTTTAAACGGCTATTAAAATTCTGCTGTATATAGTAGTTTTTGAGTAAATATTTGCAATAAAAATCTGTCCCTGAATAATTTTATTTTTCAGAAAACTGCTTGAGTCGGATTACCTTTGGCGCCTTTAGAAATTATATACTTGTTCAAGGAAATTTCATGTTAAAGTTAGCGGTAGGATTTCATTCTGTATTCTCTAAATGATGCATGATTTATTTTAAATTAGGACTTAAATACAGGGGATAATACTGTTAATGTTTGCAGAGAACAGATTTACTTTAAAAATTCTTTTATTTCAAGAGAAATATAATTTACTATTATAGTTTTCTATCTGTTCAGCAAATTAAAGAGGCTAAATAAGCAAAATATATTATTGACTTCGTTTCTTGAAAAGTTGTTCTTGGAGGGCCAAATATTTTCATCTTTCCTGCTACCAAGAAAACATAGGGAGAGAGGGATGTTAGCTGTTAAATTTCATCTTGTTAAAACATAAATCTATAGCTGACAAAATTTTTGGAGTAATTTAAATCTTAGGAAGAGCAAAGAGTAGAAGAAAGTCTGTGTAAAGACCATTTTCTCAATCCTATTAGTTACCAAACCTATCACCCAATGCTACAGAACTCTAGATCACTGTGCCAAGATAAGTCTCTAAGTGATACTGTTATCCTTTTGAGCTTTGGGTAGTTCCCTTTGTTGTGGCTCTGTATACATTTAGAGTAGTGGTATTCAAAGTAGCTAATCAATGAGCTGTTTACACCTATCCACTATGAGAAAAGGAACCTGTACCAGACTGTAAGTCTTTCTTTGAGAAAGTCTGGCAATGAAAACAAAAGTGTAGTTGAAATAACCATTTTACTTGGTTAACATAATTGGTTTATGTTCTCACATCACCTCATCTCATTTTCCATTCAGGAACAAGCAGTTCTGGTGTGCAAATCAAACCGAGTAGCAGTGCTTTAGTACAGTGGTCAGCAAACTTTTTCTGTGTAGGGCCAGATAGTAAATAATTGTGGGCCATGGGGTCACAATTATTCAACTCTTCCTTGTAGTTTGAAAGCAGCTGTAGCTGCAATGTAAATGATAGCCTGTTTGTGTTCCAGTAAAACTTTATTTACAAAACAAGAATGTTTGACCCATGGATTGTGGTTTGCCTGTGCCTGCTTTAGAGTGCTTAGACTACCTTAACATTAACAGTGAGAGCCAATGATGCACTCTAGTGACTGCCTAAAACCTACCTACTAAGGTGCCTTGGTGTATTATAGTTCCCTGTTACCTACCACTAAAATCGTGATTGATTCTAAGTGCAGTTCAATGACACTAAAAAGCATTATATTCATTTTGTGGGATATACTTTTAATTTACATTGAAAATCTGAATGCCATCTTTATTTGTGTTATCTCTTTTCCTTTGCTTC
Organism: Ailurus styani; assembly: GCA_002007465.1. Classification (NCBI taxonomy): domain Eukaryota; kingdom Metazoa; phylum Chordata; class Mammalia; order Carnivora; family Ailuridae; genus Ailurus; species Ailurus styani. The sequence continues at coordinate 1,188,723 of LNAC01000307.1, read as the reverse complement.
TCTCCAGTGTTTTAGGGAGGAAATTGGCTTTTTTTCATCCCATAACAATTTATTTTTATTTATTTTTATTTTTTAAAGATTTTTTTTAATTTATTCATTTGACACACAGAGAGAGATTACAAGTAGGCAGAGAGGCAGGCAGAGAGAGAGGAGAGAGGAGGAAGCAGGCTCCCTGCTGAGCAGAGAGCCCGATGTGGGCCTCAATCCCAGGACCCTGGGATCATGACCTGAGCCGAAGGCAGCGGCTTTTAACCCACTGAGCCACCCAGGCACCCTCATCCCATAACAATTTTTAAGAACTTTATCTAAATATTTGAAAAAGGAACTGACAAGATACAAGTCACCTTATTTTAGCTATAAGTAAAAAGATAAGGAAACCAAATATCTAGGCAATTATTTGCTTAAGGTTACAAAGCTAAGATTTAAATGAAATTTGATCTAATTCTGAAATTAGTGTTTTCTACCGCATCTGTAGTTCCCAGCATTTATACTGAATGTCTGTTTTTAAAATAAATTATCTTTTTGCAAATAACGCTCCCATTGATGGTACTGATTATAGTTTTATTTACTTATACAGTGATTATATGTATTTGGAATGGAGGACTTATTAACCTAAAGAAAAGAACCTAATGATTTCTTTTATTAATAGGCTTTACAGAATTTTACTTCAGGAGGGAGGAGTTATTAATATATTATTAATATATTACTATATTAAATATATTGTTAATATATATTAATACATTATTAATATATTAGTATATTAAATGAATATATTATTAAGAGGAAAGATAGCAAGTACTTCAAAGATATATTTTATATAATAATTATAGAAGTTTTAACATCATTAAATATTTGTAGATTTCTATAATGTCATTTTTTTAGTTCATGGTTGATGTGATTGTTTTTTGTTCCATTGAAATTATTGTTCCAAAGCCACTCACTTGTGCTGACTTCAGTGAAGGAGGACTTCTGTTGTGTGTAGACACTAAAGAAGGATTGCAAATATTTCATTTTTACTAGATTACTTTAATATTAACACTTGTTTTTTCAGCTAAGACGTGAATCATTTGACTTACATATTTCTAAGTATTAAAAGAGGAACAATTATTTTTAAAGTATTTTTTTAAATGAGGCATATCTGCAGGGCCATATAGACAAAACGAATAGTCAAGTAGATTTTTAAAATTATGGCAGTGTTTAATTTTCAGCTCAAATGCTATAAATAAAAAGATACTTCACTATAATCATCTTGTAAAGAATTAAACGCATCTGTAGTAACAAATATAACACCATAGAGGGATAAGGTATCCTAAGAAATTACTTTTACAGATAGGTAAAGGTAACTTTTGATTGCTTATTAAAAGTATTATTAAATCACTTTCATTATTTAAAAGAATATACTAAAAATAAGTTAGTCTTCTTTGATGACACACTGTGTGATGAATGATGACACACTTCATCATTATGAAGATTATTGAACTAAGCTATAAATGAAGCCATAGTTACAATGTTAATGGCTTGGATAATTGCAGGTCACAGAAGTTACCTTGGATTTTGGTTTCCAGAAAAATACCCCAGGTACATCTGGGGCATTTGGCTTTTCCAAAAACAGAACAGAAAAATTGACTGCATTACTCACCCAATCCAACCAAATTTTAAAAATGAATCTCCCTCCCCCAAATATTAAAGTAAAACTTGATATTTGGAGAATTTGGGGGAATTTAAAATAATAGTTTTAAATTTTTAAAAATATTTCAAGTCTTCACCCACTGCCTTAAAAACATGACTTTAATTGTTCTGTATCAGGGGCTAACAAACTCTGACCTGTATAGTTGGTCACCTGCTTTTATAAACAAAATTGTATTAGAAAACAGCCATATCATTTGTTTACATATAGTTTGTTATAGCTTTTGCACTGAAACTGTGTAGTTGTACAGGACAGAGACCATATAGCTTCCAAGCCTAAAGCTTAACTCTGACACTTTAAGAAAAAGTTTGCCAGCACCTGCCCTATATTTTTATATAGATATATCACAATTTTATAACCATTCTTTTATTTTTGCTATTATAAACATGACAGGGAAGTTCTTCGTTCATAAATTTTGTTACTTGTTATTACCTGTACTAGAATTCTAAGTGCAGTATTAGATTGAAAAGTATTCAGTGTTTATGTTGAAAAATACTAATACTTTACTTATCTTCCCAAAAAGGTTATGGACAGCCTCTTGTTCCAGCATGAACTTCTGAGTTAAGAGTTCATTTATCTAGATTTTTTTCTTTGACTCTTCAAACAAAGTCAATATTTATTTATTTATTTATTTATTTATTTATTACCTACTGTGACTTTTGTCTGTGCTTTTCACCAAGTATTTCTAGTGTGTGGTCACATGACAATTCCCTGGCCAACAAGTTATAAGTGAAAAGTAACTTCTGACTTGGATCATTTAAATGTTGATGTGAGACTCTTTAGAACCTTCTTTTCTCTCTGACATGGTGATGATGATTGCTACATCAGGCAGGGCTCCTCAGGGACTGTGAACAGAGCCTCCCTGTTTATTTAGATGGACACGCGGCATAAGGAAGAAGGAAACATTTTTATTTTAAGTTAAGGCAGTTAGGGAGTATCCCATCTGACAGAGGATTAGTCCTAAAAGTGGAGTGCTGCCATAAAAAGAAACAGAACTGTACTAAATTAAACTACATTGCATTGGTTTAGATCACAGATGGTTAAGTTACATGAGGTGATCCCCAATCAGCTGTGGTGGAAGATTTGGTAAACTTGCCTACAATACTTGGAAGAAAAATAATATAGTGAAATTATATCTCTATTGGAAGGGTATAGATAACAATTTTGCTTACTATATTAGTTGCATTTGACAAGGTATTTTAAGAAAGAAGTGAACCCAGAGGAGAAATGGTAAAATTGCCAGTGGAAATAAAAAAGAATAGAGAAAGTTCAGAAATTCAGATACTTGAAGGGTTGGAAGAGACAAAACTTCTCATCCCCAATCAGAAAAAGGAGAAAACCTTTAAACAAACCTTAATTAAATCAAGAATATGGCCACCATACTAATTGCCTAAACTACTAATTAGGTTAAGAAGAGGCCACCTCATAGTGTTTCTATGCAGGCATTCTTCCACAACACTTCTTGGGAAATTTTTGTATTTTTCTGCATCTCATGACAAATCCATCAAAAAATTGATGAAACAGGAGAAAGTATTGCAACTAAGCAAGAATTAAAGCTTAGTAATGAATTTAAAGCCATTACTGGATTGAAGGAATCCACTGAAGTCAAGCCCAAAAGGAAGAGTCCAAGAGTAAGGTCAACATTTCCAGAAATCCTATCAGGAGGATATAGAAGAGAAGTTGGTCATGGTCTAATCACACAATCTTACTTGTAGCTGTTGCCATGTTATAAATGTATGCTTATGTTCCTGTTTGCTACTAACGGTGAGTCATTCTTATAAGTAAAATAAATATTAATAGGATTATGTATGTAGTATACCTTTTGTAAATCCCATCAATGGTGTTCCAAGAAATAACATGTGGAAGCAAATTAATTCCTTAAATTGGCAATTTTGATTTCTGAATCTGTATGGTGCTATTACCCTAATGGAACATCCAAATGTAACATTCAAATATACCAAGTAAGTTTGTTGGCATTTCCTAGTTTGTATGATTATTTGCCAAAGGCTGCTGTTCTTTGCGAATTTTTAACTAGAAATGCTAAGAAAAGAAGTAAATGTTTTTGGAACATTTCGAAATGAAATCAGAAACTGATCTAAACTCTAAATTAGCAAAGCATTATCATTTTCAACAGCAAGATGAAAAAACAGGGAATTCGGACAAAATATTTTCATTATCAAAAAGGGAAAAAAGCTTTTATAAATCAACATGTAACCTAAAACCGACTTGTAGATGCTTTTGGATAATCCTTAGCAACTCAACTAATACCAATGCAAAAATGAAAGATGAGTTTCTGTGTCTGAAATGTTTGTTACAAAATAAAGATAAAAATGATCAGATAGGGCAGTTATTGTGTGCTTTTAAGTTTCATTTTAAGATAAATTTTTACAAGTATTTGTAGAAATTTCAATTTTTAAAATGATTTTTATTTGGCATTTATGCTAATGTTTCCTTTATTTAATATTTTCTGTTATCAAATATCTGTCAGGCATAGACAGTGGTATTGAAATATATAATCATCACAATACACTGGTTCATATTAATAAACTATATATTTATTATTATGTCTTTTCAGCAGAAAGTATATGAAATATTTAGCATAATTATCACAGAAAAATGATTCAGTATTCATTATGGTCACTGATAACTATTTTAAAATATATTATGTATAGTGTTATGAAAAATACGGAATGATTCTGTATAATTTTGGGGTTCCTGACAATTCCCAGAAATTTTGACTCCTTATTCCCATATCCTAGATATAAATATCTGTCAAGAGTTGGAAATACTAATGCCTGCAAATCTGTTCAGATAGGCAAAATGGCTTGGGAAATGGGTACTAAAATGTCAGTCTTCTGCCAATCCCTGATGGCTCAAAGTACTCCAGCTAAATGTGGGGAAAAGTTAGGGGGACCATATCTTTAAAATTGTGGGTATGACTATTGGCTCATTGTTAAGTGGAATTATATAAATAAGAAGCAAATATTTTGAGGGGCGCCTGGGTGGCTCAGTGGGTTAAAGCCTCTACCTTCAGCTCAGGTCATGGTCTCAGAGTCCTGGGATCGAGCCCCGTGTCAGGGTCCCTGTTCGGTGGGGAGCCTGCTTCCTCCTCTCTCTCTGCCTGCCTCTCTGCCTACTTGTGATCTCTCTGTCAAACAAATAAATAAAATCTTAAAAAAAAAAAAGCAAATATTTTGAGAAAGTTATACCGTCAAAGAAACCAGGAACCTGGACTAAAAGTTTATAATTGTTCAAGAATTAAAATGAACACTTAGGCCCCCAATTTTCCTTTTTTTCTTCCCAAGTTTTTTTAAACTCCAATTAATTAACATACAGTGTAATGCTAGTTTCAGGTGTAGAATCTAGTGACCCAACTCTTCCATATAGCACCTGGTGCTTATCACAACCAATGGCTTAATCATTACCCCTAGTCCCCAGCACCTATAAACCCTTATTCCCAGTCCCCAGCATCTATAAACCCTTATTCCCCTTAATCCCCATCACGTATTTAAGCCATCCCCCTGCCCACCTCCCCTCTGGTAACCATCAGTGTGTTCTCTGTAGTTAAGAGTCTGTTTCTTGGTTTTCCTCCTTTTTTTAAACCCCCTTTCTTACTTTTTTAAATGTTCATTTGTTTCTTAAATTCCATATATGAGTTAAATCATATGGTATTTGTCTTTGTCTGACTCACTAATTTTGCTTAGCATACTACACTCAAGTTCCATCCATGCCATTGCAAATAGCAAGATTTCATTCTTTTTTTTTTAAGATTTTATTTATTTATCAGAGTGAGAGAGTGATCACACAAGCGGGGGGAGTGGCAGGCAGAGGGAGAAGCAGGCTCCCCGCTGAGCAAGGAGCCCAGTGTTGGACTTGATCCCAGGACCCTCAGATCATGATCTGAGCCAAAAGCAGGTGCTTAACCAACTGAGCCATCCAGGCATCCCACAAGATTTCATTCTTTTGATGGCTAATATTCCACTGTATATATACACACCACGTCTTTATCCATTCATCAGTTGATGGACATCTGGGCTCTTTGTAAATCTGGGCTATTGTTGATAATGTTGCTGTAATCATTGGGGTGCATGTATCCCTTTGAATTAGTAATTTTTGGGGGGCCCCAACTTTCTACATGAGGTAGCAGATGGGAAAAAGTTGCTTGGTCCCCAAATAGAACCTATTTTCCACTATCAACCTCAGATGTGCTGAAAAGGATAAAGGAAAAAAAAAAGGAGGGACCTCCTAGATGGCGGGATCAATAGCTATGGACAAAAATGAATTAGGGATCTCAGATCCTCAAGCGATTTTTGTAGCAGAGAATTGTTTTGGGTCAGTGACTTTGTGTATCCCCCATCTTTCCCTTTCTGAATAGGAGTGTTTATTACAGTTTTTCTAATTCTATTTCAACCTTGTATGTGTAGGAGACAGATAGCTTTTTAGTTCAGAGGTCAATAGTTCAAGAGGAGACTAGTGCATACCATCCCCCGACTTAGTGACTGGCAGAAGACTGAACTTTAAGCTTGCTGCCATTGATTTAATGGGACTTTTGAGTTACCTTTCCTCAGAAGAGAAAATGTGTTTGGACTGTAAGAAAGAGGTGCACTGAATAACTATTGACCAGAAGGATGGTCTGTGTTAGTCCTTAGAGTTATTCACCGTATAGTTAGGTTCTCCCTAGAGAACCAGACACAGCAGGATTACACTTCCCTTGTGGGTGAGTGGGACCATCTGTCTGAATCTGGCCTGTGAACTGTGAGCAAATATGATGCTTAACTTCTCAACTCAAACACTGAATTGCCAGTTTGAGACCTAGACTCTTGTATTTCCTCTGACTTATTTCCTGGCAGCATTTGAGATGGTGGTTTCAGAAAAATCACCCTTCCGATTTGCAATGGACTTTTAAAATGAGTGAGAAATAAATTTTTGTTGCTTTTAGTAATTGACATTTTGGGGTGGTTACTATAAGTCTAACCTATTCTGACTGGTAATATTATGAAAATCTTTTCATGCCAGTACCTAAGGACCTATGTCAGAATTTCCTAAACTTTTTAGATCTATCTCAGCATTTCCTATCTTTTACTACTATCGTCTTACATTCTAGTTTTATATTAGTATCCCCCTGGGATTTTTAAGAATAATTTTATTGAATAATTTTAAAAATGGTTTTAGAACTTTCATTTCTGGCCAACTTGGAGTAATAAGTACTGAATTTACCTTCCTCCATGAGATAAATAAACAAACAAAACATGAAACAGTGGTTTTCAAGACTGTGACCTCAAGAATGAAAGATAGTGGTCCACAAGACAAAACAAATGAGGTGAGCCCTATGGTTGCCTGAGTTTACTGACTTGAGAGCTGATAAGCCATAGCACAGAGAAAGGAAAGTGAAGCATAAATTGAGAGATTCCCTGAGGAGAGAGAGCTGAGAGTTTGGAAAGGCCCAGGGAAAGAGGGTTCATAAGACTAAGTCCCAGAGAGGAGAGAGCTTCACAGAGATTTTCAGTATTCAGCAGAGTACTATGTTGTATGTGAAGAAAATAACCAGGGCTAGGGAAAGAAAAATCTGAAAAGATTAGTAGAAATAATGCTGGCACTTTAAATAGGGCTAGAAACAGTGCATATTCCTATAAGAATTTAAAAATGTAAAATTCAAGGAGCATTGGGTAGAAAACTCAGGAAAGTCTTGCCTCCGTGTGAGAACAATTAGCACTTGTAATAATTAGCAGACTGAGCATTGCTCTGTACCCAACTAACAAATCATAAAAGCAAGACCTGAAAGGGTCAAGTAATTTGCACAGTGTACTATATACCAGAACAAAACTCAAGAAGATATAAAGGAATACAAAAATACTGAGTACCCACAAATGTAAAATTCACAATGTCTGGCATCCAGTAAAAGGTTACCAGGCATACAAAGACGCAGGAAAACATGGTCATAATGAGGAAAATGGCTTGTCAAAATTGACCCAGAACTGATACAGATGTCAGAAATAGGACAACACATTAAAACAATTAATAGAATTATCTTCAAAAAATTAAGATATTTAAAAATCCAAATTGAATATTAAAGATAAAAACTACAACTGGGATAAAAATTATGCTGATATCATTAGTGGCAGATCAGACACAGCAGAAGAAAAGTTCAGAGAGTTTTAAGATAATAGAAACAATCCAGTGAGCTGCAGGACATCAAGGCCTAATATTTTCGAAACATGAAAACTGTACTCCCGAAGATCCAAGAAGCTCAACAAATCCCAAGTACATGATATGTGAAGAAAACCCACAAAGGCAGCATAATAAAATTGCTCATAACCAGTAATAAAGAGAAAATTTTAAGCAGCCAGATAAAATTTTAAAGTAGCCAGGTTAAAAAGCATGAGATACAGAGGAACAAAGATCAGGATGACATCAGATTTCCTTAAAACACTGAAAGAAAAAAAAACTGTCAACCTAGAATTATATTCCTAGCAAAAATGCTTTTCAAAAACAAAGGCAAGGGCGCCTGGGTGGCTCAGTGGGTTAAAGCCGCTGCCTTCGGCTCAGGTCATGATCCCAGGGTCCTGGGATCGAGGCCCACATCGGGCTCTCTGCTCAGCAGGGAGCCTGCTTCCTCTTCTCTCCTCTCTCTCTGCCTGCCTCTCTGCCTACTTGTAATCTCTCTCTCTGTGTCAAATGAATAAATAAAAAAAAAAAAACAAAACAAAAAACAAAAAAAAAAAACAAAGGCAAAGACTTTTTCTGAATTTATCATGAGGAGACCTGCACTATAAGAAACACTAAAAGAAGTCCTGTGGGCAGAAGGTATACACTTGAGATCAAATTACTTAAGTATGTTCACAAATTTTCTATGGCCTTACTAATTTTTTCTTCCCCTTGATCAGTTACAAAAGGGCATGTTTTAAAATCTCTCAGACTCTGATGATGGATTTATCAATTTATAGCTGTAATTTTATCAACTTTTGCTTTAATATTATATAATGTACATACAAGCTCAGTTTATTTTCCTGGTGAATTGAGCTTTATTATGTAGTGACCCCCTTTATCAAATCAAGTAATGCTTAATGTTTTTGTTATTTCATTAAAGTTATTTTCCTTGAAATAGCTACACAAATTTTCTTATATAGCTTATAAATACAAATTCTCAGGGAAAAAATCCTCCTTACTCTGGACAAGCCACAGTTTGAGACAGATAATTTTTTTTTTGCTGTGCCAGTGGTTGAGAGAGTAAACGAGTATTTCTAACTCATCCTTACACTAAGATGTAGACCTCTGTGGTCTCGGCTCTGTAGGCCAGTCTCCTTTCAGACATGAGCTTTATTTTCCTTCACCAGGGATAGGCTGCATAATGATCGGGTTCCTCCAGTTCAGCAAGTACTCTCAAAGCAGAAGTCAACTTCAGTGTTCAAACTCTCTGGGCTCCTGCCTGCAATAAGTTTCTCCTCCTGAGTTTTCCTTCTTTCTTTCTAGATTATGACCTATTTAAGAAGATTTTTAAAAAATGTTTGTCCAGACTTTTTGGTTATTTCTTGTTCTGTTCTTGGTTCTTTCTTAATGTTAATTTCCATCAGATGGTGTGGAATTTTTATCTGCAGATTCGATATTCAGTGGGCGTTTCCCGCACACACACCCCACCCCTCCCCCACCCGTTGCTCATCCCTCCTTGTTTGGCAGTTTTGTGGTTTCCTCCCTCTAGTCATCCAGGACCCTAGTCCAGAACTGGGTTTCCATGCCTAGGAATTCCTATCCCAAAGTGGCTTGAGGGTGCAGCTGGCCCAGTGTCTTGGACAGGATGTAGCTTTGCTCAGGTCTCTGTGCAGTTTTCTCTGTTGATCCTACTAATAATAAAGTTATACAGGTTTACATAAACAGTAACATCAGATAGTGATCACAACCGTTTTCTCAAAGCCCAGCTAGACCATGGTTCCATGCCACATATGGAGTGCTTTCGTCACTTCAAATGAATAAAAAAATCCCATTGGCTTCTAGTTGTTTTGTGGACCCAGAAATCTTCAGGGCTGTGTCTTTAGCCACATATCACTATTGCCTTCTGTTTCTGACCCAGAGAAATGTTCATTTTATGTTTGAACATGAGTTGGTCTTTTTCTTGATGTTAACTGAATCTGTAATCCACACATGTAGAGCAGGAGGAGAGTTTAAAGTGTGAGTTTGTAACACTCTTGACCTGCAGGGTCCCCTGCACATTTCTTTAAGTGTATTTTGTTGTTAGTCCCTTCTGAATCATTTTTTTTTCTAAAAATGAGTTTAAGGTTGTTATTTTTTATAGCTAATGTTTACTAACCATTTTCTATATGCCAGCCACTAGGTTAAAAGTCCTTTATATCAGTTATTTGCTATAGTTTGCCCCCAGATCTTAGGAGGTAGAAACTATCAGTACTTCCATTTGTAAATGAGGATATTGAGGCATAAAGAATAAGAAGATTACCAAAGGTAATCAGATAGGTAATCTGCTTCCTAAAATCCTGCGTTCCTGACTAGAATTAGATAACCCAGTCAAATGATGCAAATCTGTATTTAAAAAGTTAATAGATTTTCTTCATTTCTTAGTTCTTTTTCCCTTACTCCACATACCCAATTAACCAATGTTAATAACACTGGTGTATATCATTCCATTTTTGGTACTTGTACAAATATACCTCTTGTGTGTGCATGCACATATACACATACAGGTTTGCTTTTCTATGCACAAAACAGCTCTTTAGGAGCTCTTTAAACAAGGATTACATGAGTAGGGAAAGGAAGTAAATGCTTGAGAGACAGTGATGATGAACTTTTCACTTCATACCCTTATATACCTTTGGCATTTTGAACTATTAGTGAATTGCCTATTCAAAAATAAATTTTAAAAAATACCAATTTTAAGCCACTAAGTTTGTAGTAATTTGGTATGCAGCACAGAAAACAGTACAGATTCTTTCCAGTTTTTAGCTGGTTTGAGCTGCTATGAACATTGTGTACAAGTCTTTAAATGGACAGATGTCTTTATTTACCTTTGACAAATACTAAGGAGTGGGATTGCTAGGTCACATGGCAAGTGCTTGTTTAATTGTTTAGGAAAAACTGTTGCACTGTTTTCCAAAGGGGCTACATTGTTTTATATTCTCATCAGCATTATACAAGTGTTCCATTTGTTCCAAATTGTCACCAACACCTGGTATGATCAATCTCTTTAATTTTATCGATTCCATTGGGTATGTATGGTATCTGTATTGCACTGGTATATCAGAGAGTATACTCTGAGTGATTTCAAACTTTCAAGTGTGTTGAGATTGTCTTTATGGCTGAGTAAATGTCAATTTTGGTTAATGTTTCATGTGTACTTAAAAGGTATATATACTCTGTGGTTGTTGGTTATATGTCCACTGGGTCAATTTTCTTAATTTTATAATTCAAATCTTTTTATATCCTACTGATTTTGTTTGTCTATTTGTTCTATGGATTACTGGGTATAATGTGAGGTAAAATATCACTCTGATTCACCTGTTACTCCTTTCAGTTCTTCAGTTTTTCTATATTGCAATCACTGATATTATGGTATCTGTTACTATAATTTTGTCTTTTTGAGAATATCCTATAAATAGAATATTACCTTATGTAACCTTTGAGACTGGCTTCTTTCACTCAGTGTAATGCCTATGAGATTCATACAAGCTGTTGCATATATATAAATAGTTGATACTTTTTTATTGCTGAGTAGTAATCCATTATATTTATACACAAAGTTTGTTCATCTATTAACTCATTAAAGGACATACAAATTGTTTCCTGTTTGGTGATTATAAAGATTATAAATAAAGTTTGGTGATTATAAATAGAGTGTGGAGATTACAAATAAATATCTAAAATAAATAGATATAAACATTCATGTACATACTTTTGTGTAACCATAGGTGTTTTTTTCTATGGAGTAAGTACCTAGGAGAAGGATTGCTAGGTCACATTGTAAGTGCATATTTAACTTGATAACATGCTGTTTTCCAGAGTAACTGCACAATTTGCATACTTAGCTTTAACATTTTACTTAGAATAAATATTTTACCTCTTAAAGTGAATGTAGAATACTTACCACCATATGTCCCTTTATCCTCCTTTTTTTATAGTTTATTTGTCATATATATATATATTACACCTATATTCATTGAACACTCCATTAGATAATGTTATAATTTTTGCTTTCAACCATCAAATATTTTTTAAAGAACTCAAGAGAGAATGATCTATTATATTTACTCAGAAACTTACCATTTCTTTTGCTCATCCATTATTAATGATATGCCAAGTTTCCTTCTGGTATCATTTTCCTTTTGTCTGAAGAACATTCTTTAGTAATTTTTTAAGAGTAAGTCTGATGACAATTCTCTTAGCTTTCTTTCATCTGAGAATGTCTTTATTTCACCCTGATTCCTAAATAATATTTTAACTGGATATAGAATTTTAGGTAGACAGATTTTTTTTCCTGCATTTTAAAAAGTGTTGTGCTACTTTGGGTCTCCATGGTTTCTGGTAAAAATCCACGGTTATTTGAATCATTGATCCTTTAAAATAAGGTGTTTTTCTTTTACTGCTTTCAAATTGTTTTCTTTGTCTTTAGTTTTCAGCAGTTTGATTATGGTGTGTTTGGGTCTGAATTTCTTTGGGGTTATGATATGGGATTTGCTGAACTCCTTGATCTGTACATTTCTGTCTTTTGCCAAATTTGGGAAGTTTTCAGCCAGGGACAACCCCTTTTTTATTGAGGTAAAATAAACACAATATAAAATTTACTATTTTAACATTTATAAAAGTTTTTTTTTAATTCTAGTTAACATACAGTGTAATATTAGTTTCAAGAGGTACAATATGGTAATTCAACACTTAATAATTCAATAATATAGTATGGTGTACTATTTTAAGGTTTTTAAGTATACAATTCAGTGGTATTCAGTACCTTCACAATGTTGTACAACCATCACTGCTATCTATTTCCAGAATTTTTCATCATCCCAAACAGAAACTCTGTATCCATTAAGTATAATTCCCCTTTCCCCCAACACCTAGTCCCTGATAATTTCTCTTCTACTTTCTGTCTCCAATACCTTCCAAAAGTGGAATCGTACCATATTTGTCTCTATTATTTTACATCTGCATTTTTTTCACTTAGTGTAATTTTTTCAAGGTGCATCCTTATTGCCGCATGTATCAGAACTTCATTCTTGTTTATGACTGAAAAATATTCCGTTGCATGTATATGCTACATTTTATTTGTCCATTCATCAGTTGATGGCTATTTGGCTTGTTTTGACTTTTTAGCCACTGTGTATAATTCTGCTATGAGTATTTGTGTACAAGTCCTGTGCATTTGAATCCTGTTTTCTGTTTTTTTGAGTATAGACCTCAGAAAGGAATTGCTGAGTCGTATTATAATTCCTATATTTGACATTTTATGAAACTGCCAAACTTTTTTACAGTGGTTGCACCATTTTACATTCCCAATAACAATGAAGGAAGGCTCCTATCTCTCCACATCCTCACCAATACATGTTAATTTCAGGGTTTGTTAATAATAGCCATTTTAGTGAATAGTATCAGCTATAATTCATTGCTCTTTTTGTCTGGGACTTGGATAACACAAACATTAGACTTTTTGGTAATGTTTCACAGGTTCTGTAGGCTCTGTACTTTTAAAGAAAATATTTTTCTGTTTTCAGACCCAATAATTTCTATTGATCTATCTGCTGATTAACTTACTCAATTTGCTTTCTCAATTCTGCTATTGAATCCATTCATTCCAGTCATATTTTTTAAATATTGCATTTTTTATTTATAAAATTTTCATTTCGTGCTTTGTTTTATCTTCCATTTCTTTACTAAGACTTTATATCTTCATGTTCATATTAAGAATGTTTGTCTTTATTCTAGGAACAATTTTATAATAGCTTCTCCAGTGCTTTGACAGATAATTCAAACATCTGTATCAAATTAGCATTGGTATGCATTGATTGTGTCTTTCTCATGTAACTTCAGATGTGTCTGACTCTTTATGGCTTCGTATTCCGGATTGTATCCTGGACACTTTGAATATTGTGAGACTCTGTGTTTTGTTTAAATCATATGGAGAATGTTGATATTTTTGTTTTAGCAGGCAATTAACCTGGTTGGGTTCAGGTTGCAAGTTCCAACCAGCCATCTGTGGGTTGTGGTTTCAATGTCAGTTCCATTTTTAAAGCCTTCACAGTTTTATTCAAATCTATCTCACACATATGCTGTTCAGTGCCGAGTCCTGAATGGTTGTCCCTCTCTTTTTTGAGTTCTCAGTCTTTGGTATATTGTTTATGATCAGGACTACACATGCACTCCTCAGAAGTGAAACCAGGAGTTCATTAATAATTTCATCAGATACTTGTCAAAAGCTTCTCCCTCTTACTTTCCTCAGTACTTACTAATTCTGTGGGACTCCCTTTTGATCCTCCACTTAGAATGCTGGGGCTTTATTTATTTCATTTCTGCCAAACACTCACCATTAACTGTGCCCGTGTCCAGGGCTAAGTAGAGAAGGGAAGACAGAGAGAGTTAAAAAAGCAATGGGGACCCCTCACCCTTTTGAGACTGAAACTCCCCTGATTGGGAAGTTTGCCTCCCTCAGTTTTTGGTGCTTGTGGGGTCCTGTAGCTACCAGAGGCTCTGTGAGCCTGAGCTGTAAACCTTCTCTGACACCTCCCTCTTACCACAGCAGTGCCCATTTCCTCATTTCAGGCTGCCAGAATCAGGCTGAGGACAACCAGAGGGAGAAATATGGTTCACTCACCACTAATTAAGTGATACTTTGAATTCTGTCCTTTTTCTCCACTCTACCTACTTCCATCTACTTTTTAGAGTTCTTAAAAGGTGTTACATTCATTCTGTCCAGGTTTTATAGCTGTTTTCAATAGAAAAATCAGAATAGAGTGTGCTTACTCCATGTTGCCCCAAATTGGAATCCTTATAATTTTGTAATTAAAAACAGAAATATCCAGGGAGACTGTTTATTCATTTTTTAAAAATCAAACAAATTTGATGTGTAAGTACTTTTAAGACCAGACTGAATCTTCCCTAAAAGTTTCCATACAGTTTTTTTAAGTTTTTATTTAAATTCTAATTAGTTAGCATACAGTATTATATTAGCTTCAAGGTGTACAGTTTAGTGATTCAACACTTCCATACCATTCCCAGTGCTCATGACAAGTGTACTCCTTAATCCCCATCACCTATGTCACCCATCCCCCCACACGTTCCCTTTGGTAACCTTTAGTTTGTTCTCTATAGTTAAGAATCTGTTTCTTGGCCTACCTTCCTCTTTCTTTTTTTTCTCTTATGCTTATTTTTTTCTTCTTAAATTTTACATATGAGTAAAATCAAACGATATTTTTCTTTCTCTGACTGACTTATAGAATTTTAATCTAAGCAAAATTTCAGGTAGAAGCCAAATTTAAAATTTCACTAAGTTAAGAACAAGTCAGGGACGTCTGCTGTGTGACTCAGGCTTCTTAGTTACAGATCACAGAAAAGCTACTCTGGCTGATTTAAGATAGAAAACAGCTTACAAAATAAATATTATAAGAAGACAAAAAAACCCACATCAGAAATGAAAATGGGAACATTAATACTGACCTTAGAGAAATAAAAAGGAATATAAGAGAATACTATGGACAGTTGTATACCAAAAAATTAAATAACCTAAATAACATAGAGAAATACCTAGAAATATACAAATTATAAAAACGGAATCAAAAGAAATAGAAAACAGAGCTATCACAAGATATTTAATCAGTAATTAAAGACCCTTTCAACAAAGAAAAGTCCAGGGTCAAATGACTTCCCTGATGAATTCTACCATAAAATTTTAAAAAATTAACACCAGTCCTTTCAAACTTTTCCAAAAAAAAAAAAAGAGAAGGGAACACTCATTCTGTAACTCATTCTGCGAGACTAGCATAACCCTGATACCAAAGTCATTTAAAGACATCACGAGAAAACTAGAGATCAATATCCTTTATGAATATAAATGCAAAATCCTCAACTAAATATTAGCAAGCCAAATCCAACAGCATATTAATAGATTAAGCACTTTGACCAAATGGAATTTATCCCAAGAGGGCAAGGTTAATTCAACATAGAAAATAAATCAATGTACCATATTACATTAATAGAATGAAAAAAAATACCATATGATCATTGCCAACTGATGCAGAAAAAAAAATTTGATAAAATCTAATACCTTTTCATGATAAAAACTCAAAACTAAGAATATAAGGAAACTCCCACAACATGATAGTATTTTTGATGCTTGTGAGATAGTATTTTTGATGCTTGCGAGCCTACCAGAAGGCTCTTTTCCTCTTTGAGCCTGAGCTAGAAGGCTTCTCTGGAACCAATCCCTTACCACATCAATGACCATTTCCTCATTTCAGGCTGCCTGAATCCAGGCTGAGGGATACCAAAGGGAGAAATAACCATTTCCTCACCAGTGGAGCTTCAATACTTGAGCTAGGATACAAATTTAGCAAAATTGTAGGGTACAAGATCAATACTCAGAAATTAATTGTATTTCTATACACTACTAGTGAATGATCCAAAAAGGAAGCTAAGAAAACAATTTCACTTATAATAGCATCCAAAAAAGTAAAATACTAGGAATAAATGAAATCAAGAAGGTGAAAGTCTTGTACACTGAAAACTACAAACATTGTTGAAAGAAATTAAAGAGGACCTAAATATAGGGCAAGAGAGTCTATGCTTCTGGATTAGAAAGTTTAATATTGTTAAATTGGCAATACTACCTATAGTGATCTACAGATTCAATGCAAGCCCTAGCAAGATTTCAATGTTTTTTTTTGTTTTGTTTTGTTTTGTTTTTTGCAGAACTGGAAAAGCCAACCCTCAAATTCATATGGATTTGCAAGGGTCCAAATAGCTGAAACAATCTTGAAAAAGAAAAAGTTGGGGGACTCAACTTCCTGATTTCAAAACTTATAATAAATACTACATAATTATGACAAGTAGAATTGGCATACGCCTGGACATATTGATCAGAGAAATAGAATTGTAAGTCCAGAAGTAAACCTTTTACCTAAGACCAATGAATATTTTTCAATTCTTTCATTGTGGGAAAATACACATAACAAAATTTACCACCTTAACTATCTTAAAATGTACAGTTTAGTGGTGTTAATTACATTCATGTTGTTGTCTAACCATTACCACCATCCATCTCCAGAACTTTTTATCTTGCAAAATTGAAATGAGTACATTAAACAATAACTCCTTATTGTCCCTTCTCTTTAGGCTTGGTAACCACTATTCTATTTTCTGTCTCTTGATTTTGACTACTCATAAGTGACATCATACACTATTTATCTATTGTAATTAGCTTATTTCACTTAGCATAATCTCCTCAAGGTTGATCCATGTTGTAGGATTTGTTAAGAATTTTATTCCTTTTTAAGGCTGAATAATATTCAGTTGCATGTATATGCAACATTTTATTTATCCATTCATATGTAGACTTACACTTGAGTTGCTTCCATGTTTTAGTTATCATGAATAATGCTGCTATGAACGCAGGTGTACAAATACCTCTTTAAGACCCTGGGTTTCAACTGTTACAGGTGAAAATTGGCCTAACTTTATAAAAAAAACTCACTACTCAGGCTACAAACTAGACAAAGAAATTTCTGCAAACAGGACCTGAGCGTCATGATTGTATTTATTTTTCTTTTTTATTTTATTTTATTTTATTTTATTTTTTCAGTGATCCAAGATTCATTGTTTATGCACCACACCCAGTGCTCCATGCAATACGTGCCCTCCTTTTTTTTTTTTAAGATTTTATTTATTCATTTGACACAGAGAGAGAGATTACAAGTAGGCAGAGAGGCAGGCAGAGAGAGAGGAGAGAGGAGGAAGCAGGCTCCCTGCTGAGCAGAGAGCCCGATGTGGGCCTCGATCCCAGGACCCTGGGATCATGACCTGAGCCGAAGGCAGCGGCTTTAACCCACTGAGCCACCCAGGCGCCCAATACATGCCCTCCTTAATACCCACCACCAGGCTCACCCAGCCCCCCTCCCCTCCATAACCCTCAGTTTGTTTCTCAGAGTCCACCGTCTCTCATGGTTCACCTTCCCTTCCCATTTACCCCAATACATTTTTCCTTTCCTTCTCCTAGAATCCTCCATTTTATTCCTTATGTTCCACAAGTAAGTGAAACCATATGATCTGCTTGACTTATTTTAAATCCTTATAGTTGGTTTATACATGGTTAAGAACTCCTGACCTAGAGCATCGCATTCAATAAAGAGACCTGGATGACTGACTAACTTGTAACTTGAAAAGGGCACTAAGAACATGCTAAAAGAATCAAGTTGGTGATTAAAGTTCTGGCTTTCAGAAGCATAGTTACTGATGCAACATTGTCATTGATAGATTTAGGTGGGTTTAAAACTTGATTCTGGAGTTTACTTGATGCTATGGGCAGAGAACAAAGAGTACTTTCCTAGAACAGAGGATAAGAACCTTTTTATTCTCAGCAGTTAAGCAACCAACCAAAATTTTATTGCCAGAATAATAGCTAGGCTTTTAAAGCTCCTTTCAGATTTAAAGAGCCAATAGATAAAAGATTAAAGACCTATGAATCTCTGGATTCAGGCCTGAGATTAAACTTTTGTAGCCAAACATGCTGTCTCTGGAACTTGTTTTTACTCTAAATGCCTAAAATACATTCAAAGTGAGGAAGATGTGAGCTCTCCTCTAAATACCCATATTATAGCACAGCTACCAATTTTCAAGAGTTCGCAGTTTACTCTCAGCTACACTTCCTTAGGTTTTGAACAGAATTTTCACCTGGAAGGATAGTAGAAACCACTAATTCTAATGGAAAATTGCTTCAAACTAATGAATTTATTTACACCTTTCCCCAGAAACCTGATCTCAATATTTTTTTCATTTATATAAACTTGAAGACTTGTTATAAGTGTTTAGGGATTGGTTAACCTGTATCTGTTTTTGTATAGTAACTTAAATGAGACTATTGCTGACTGGCTACTTTCAGAAGCACATGTACTAAAGTAAGGCTATTGTCAATTGGCTGACTTGTGGAAGGGGTGATCATTGACTACTGATGTGAAGTTATTAAAAGATTGGGATGGGTTTTAAGCCGGTTCTGATTGTCAGTACTGGTAAAGCCAATAAATGTTCAGACCATTTCTGGAAAAATAAGAACTTTTTTTATTCCCAGCACTTTGTTACTTCATTTTACTCATTTGTAAAATAAGTAGACCATACTAACATTTCTCAAAGTATATATGATACCTTGGTTCTAAGGCAAGTAAATAGGTGTGTTGTGTAACTAAAGAGCACTTGGGCAAGCATATAAGGTTCTTTACAGCTGGATTAGGCAAAGATAGTCAAGTTTCTTTATTGCAGAAGTTTTCAGAATGTTTTTTTTTAATATTTTATTTATGTATTTGACAGAGACACAGCGAGAGAGGGAACACAAGCAGGAAGAGTGAGAGTGGGGAAGCAGGCTTCCTGCTGAGCAGGGAGCCCGATGCAGGACTCGATCTCAGGACCCTGGCATCATGACCGGAGCTGAAGGCTTAACGACTGAGCCACCCAGGCGCCCCCAGAATGTTTAATATGCACAGCATGAGCCTACAACTGAGATATATAGAATATGGCTTTTTAAAATACTTTTTTAAATTTTAATTCCAATATAGTTAACATACAGTGTTATATTAGGTTCAGATGTACAATATAGTGATCCAGCAATTCTATCCATTACTCAGTGTACTCATGGTAAGTGTACTCTTGATCTCCTTCACCTATTTCACCCTTCCCCCCACCCATCTCCGTTCTGATACCCATCAGCTTCTTCTCTATAGTAGAGTCTACTTTTGTCTCTTTTTTTCTCTGTTCATTTGTTTTGTTTCTTAAATTCCACATATGAGTGAAATCATATGGTATTTGTCTTTCTCTGACAGACTTATCTCACTTAGCATTATATTCTCAAGATCCATCCATGTTGTTGCAGATGGCAAGATTTCATTCTTTTTATGGCTGAATAATATTGCTCTGTGTGTGTGTGTGTGTGTGTACCCACCTCTTTAAGCACTCATCTATTGATAGACACTTGGGCAGGTATATATATCCATAGTTTGGCTATTGTAAAAAATGCTGCCATAAACCTAGGTGTACATGTGTCCCTTTGATTTGTGTTTTTGTATTTTTGGGTAAATACCCAGTAGTGTGATTACTAGTGTGGCTCTATTTGTAAATTTTTGAGGAATATCCATACTGTTTTCCAGAGTGGCTGCACAAGTTTGCATTCCCATCAACAGTGCAAGAGGTTTTCTCTTTCTCCTCATCCTCACCACACCTGTTGTTTCCTGTGTTTTTTAATTTAGCCATTCTGACAGGTGATATCTCATTGTAGTTGTTGTTTTTTTTAAGCATTTTTCTTTTTTTTTTTTAAAGATTTTCTTTCTTTATTTATTTGACACAGAGACAGAGATCACAAGTAGGCAGAGAGGCAGGCAGAGAGAGAGAAGAGGAAGCAGGCTCCCCGCTGAGCAGAGAGCCCGATGTGGGCCTCGATCCTAGGACCCTGAGATCATGACCTGAGCTGAAGGCAGAGGCTTTAACCCACTGAGCCACCCAGGCACCCTCATTGTAGCTTTGATTTGCATTTCCCTGGTGATAAGTGACATTGAACATCTTTTCATGGATGTGTTGGCCATCTGTATGTCTTCTTTGGAGCAATGTCTGTGTCTTCTCCCCATTTTTTCATTGGATTATTTGTTTTTTGGGTGTTGAGTTGTACAAATTATTTATATATCTTGAATACTAACCCTTTATAGGATATGTCATTTGCAGATATCTTCTCCCATTTCATAGGATGTCTTTAAATTTTGTTGATTGTTTCCTTCACTGTGCAGAGTTTTTATTTTGAAGTAGTCCCAATAGTTTGTTTTTGCTTTTGTTTCTTTTGCCTCAGGAGACATATCTAGAAAAATGTTTCTATGGCCAATGTCAGTGAAATCATTGTCTGTGCTCTCTCCTAGGATTTTTATGGTTTTAGGTCTCACATATAGGTCCTTAAGCCATTTTGAGTTTATTTTTACGTACAGTGTAAGATAGTGGTCCAGTTCCATTTGCAAGTAGCTGTGCCATTTTTCCCCAACACCATTTGTTGAAGAATCTGTCATTTTTTCATTGCATATTCTTCCTTCTTTGTCAAAGGTTAATTGACCATATAATCATGGGTTTATTTCTGGGCTCTCTATTTTGACCATCTTATCATCTCTCTATTTGGACCATCGATCTACTTGTCTCTTTTTGTGCCAATACCATACTGTTGTGATTACTACAGCTTTGTAGTATATCTAGATTTTTTTCCAATAAATATATTGGAAACATTTTTGGAGATCTGTGACAATTTGAAGAAAACTCTCAGACAAACTGCATAGTCCAGAAATATTTTTTAAAAAAGAAAAAGTTAGATATGTCATAAATGCACAAAACATATATACATGTTAGTCTATTTTATTATTTGCTACTATAAATATATACTAATCTATTATAAAAGTTTAAAGTTTGTCAAAATTTGTTCACAAAAACACAGAAAATACAGGGTACCATCCACAGTCAAGAGAAATGTAAACACACATAAAGGTGCAGCATTAAATCATAACCACATAAAATTAACTGCAGTATATACTGTACTCTGAATTAATTTTGCAGCCACCTCCTGTTGCTATTGCAGTGACCTCAAGTGTTGGGAGTATCTGCTTAAAATGCTGTGTGATGCTAATCATCTCATGAGCAGTCTGTTTCTCCAGTAAACTGTGTATCACAGTAAAAAGTGATCTTTTTGCAGTTCTTGTCCATTTTTCATCATTTTTAGTGGAATATCATAAACCTTGAATAAAGAACACATGGGATCCATTCAAAATGCCACTAGCGGAGCTGGAAGTCCTCAGAAAAGCAGAAAAAAGACTGACATTGTAGGAAAAAGTGGAGCTGCTTGATATATACCATAAATTGAGATCTGCAGTCATGGTTGCCCACAATTTTAAAATAAATTCATCTACTGTTAGGGGTCTCTGTGAAAAAGAAAAGGAAATTTGTGAAGCCATCCCTGTCAGCAAACATAAAAACCTTGCACTTTTGTGAAATACCTTTTAATCTCATTTTGAAAATGCATCTTCTATATAGGTGCAGCATTGCTATAAGAAAGGCGTACCTATAGACTTGAACATGATTCAAGAAAAAGCAAAGTCATTACATGACAACTTAAAGCAAAAGCAAGGTGAAGGACCTAAAACTGGAGAATTTAATGTCAGCAAAGATTGGTTCGATAATTTTAGAAAGAGGTTTGGCTTTAAAAATGTCAAGATAACAGGAGAAGCAGCTTCTGCCAACCAGGAGGCAGCAGATGAGTTCCCAGACACCATTAAGANCTGATTACCCAAACATATATTGGGCAATCTAACCCAAAAAGACCCAAACAGGGCGCCTGGGTGGCTCAGTGGGTTAAAGCCTCTGCTTTCGGCTCAGGTCATGATCTCAGGGTCCTGGGATCGAGGCCCGCATCGGGCTCCCTGCTCAGCGGGGAGCCTGCTTCCCCCTCTCTCTCTCTGCCTGCCTCTCTGCCTCCTTGTGATCTCTCTCCCTCTGTGAAATAAATAAATAAAATCTTTAAAAAAAAAAAAAAAAAGAAAGTCATTGAGAAGAAAGGATATCTGCCTGAACAGATTTTTAATGCAGACGAAAGTGTCCTATTCTGGAAAAAAAAAAATGCCACGAAGAACATTTATTAGTAAGGAAGAGAAGTGAGCACTGGAATTTATGGCAGGAAGGGATAGGCTAATTTTACTGTTCTGTGCAAATGCAGTCAGATTTATGACGAAGACTGCCCTAATCTATAAAACTGCTAACACTTGAGCCTTGAAAGAAAAAGATAAATGCTAGCTGCCAGTCTTTTGGTTGTATAACAAGAAAGCTTGAACAGTAAGAACGCTTTTTGAATTGGTTCCATGGATGCTTTGTCCCTGACATCAGGAAGTATCTTGCCAGTAAGGGACTGCCTTTTAAAGTTCTTTTGATGTTGAACAATGCCCCTGGCCACCCAGAGTTCAACACTGAAAGCACCAAAGTGGTCTACTTGCCTCCAAACACAATGTCTCCAATTTGGCCTCTAGATTAAGGGGTCAAAAAAGACTTTTAAGGCTCATTACACATGGTACTCTACAGAAAGGATTGTCAGTGTTATGGAAGAGAACCTCCATACAGAGAACATCATGAAAGTCTGGAAGGATCACACCATCAAAGATGCCATCATTGTTCTAGGAGAAGCCATGCAAGCACCAAGCCAGAAACAATAAATTCCTCCCGGAGAAAACTGCCCAGATGTTGTGCATGACTTCACAGGATTTACGACAGAACCAATCAAGGAAGTCATGAAGGAAATTGTGGATATGGCAATAAAGGTGAGAGTTTCAAGATATGGATCTTGGAGAAACTCAACAACTAATACACATCACATCAGAGGGACGAACATAAAATGACTTGGTGGAGATGAGTGCTTCAGAACCAGTGCCAGATGATGAGGAAGGAAACATGGAGGAAGCAGTGCTGGAAAACAAGTTAACGTTAGACAATCTGGCAGAAGGGCTCTGATTATTCAAGACTGCTTTGACTTCTACAACATGGGCCCTTCTATGATTCAGGCACTGAAACTAAAGCAAATGGTGGAAGAATAATTGGTACTATATAGAAACATTTTTAGAGAAATGAAAAAAAACCCAGACAGAAATTATGATATATTTGCATAAAGTCACTCTGAGTGTGCCTGCCTCTCCTGCCTCCCGTCCTGCCTCCTCTACATCTTCCCCCTCTGCCACCCCTGAGACAGCAAGACCAACCCTTCCTCTTCCTCCTCCTCCTCAACCCACTCAGTGTGAGGAGGATCAGGATGAAGACCTTTATGATGATTCACATCCACTTGATGGATAGTACTAATCCTCATGCCATAGAGTCAATAAACTTTTCTATAGTGTATGTGTCTTCATATGAAAACCTAGTAACTGCAGGACAAGAACTGTGTGAGACATTTCTGTGTCACCATTATCAGCATCACTGAAGGGTTCATCACATAAAACATTACCTACGAGACTGGTATGGAAGTGGACAGCCCACCCTCACATAGGCATAAGGTGAGTGATAGTTAATATAAAATTAACGATGTGTTAGTTTTCTGTTTTTATAACTTTGCTTTCAAGAATTACAGTATGCCTCTTATAATTGGAGAAACTGCATATCAGCCTATCATCACAGGTAAGTGTTTTTTTCTTTTTAAAAAATGTAACAATGTTTTCAATACTTTATTATGAATATGACTGTAATACTGTATGCCATAAAAAATTTATAACAACCCATCCATTAATATATAGGCTAGGCTACTGTGAAGCAATAGCATTGATTACACTAGGCTACTATAAAGCAATTATATTGCTGCTTCTTTGTTATCAATGTCTAAATAAATATAAATTTCTTTTTCACATTATCTTTTCATTTTTTATGTCAAATGTTAGTTACATATGTAATACCTATAGTGCTTTATATCATATCAGACAATATTGACGTAGGTACTGACAGACCATTTATCTTATAAACAGATGGTGTTAACTTACATTATCTATACATACAGTACAATATTGTAAATATATTTTCTCTTATGATTTTCTTAATAACATTTTCTTTTCTCTAGCTTACTTTATGTGAGAATATAGTATAATATACACACATATACAATATATACACACATACAAAATATGTGTTAATTGACTATGGTATCAGTAAGGCTTTCCAGTTTAATAATAGGCTACTAGTAGTTAAGTCTTGAGGGAGCCAAAAGTCATATGTGGATTCTCAGCTGTGGTCCATCAGCACCTCTAACCACCACATTGTTCAAGGATCAACTGTAGTTGCAACAGAGATCTTATGCAGCTCTGTTGTCACTTCACACTGCTGCGAGGTGGCACTATAAATTGCAATGATGTGGTTATAACTGAGCAGTGTTTCAAGTGTCATGTGTACCACCATGTGCAACATTTTGTTTTAGTTTTTTATTACCAGCGCATCCCCATTATGTCAAAAAATAGTAAGGCAAGTAAAAGTGGGCTCCAAGTGTTATGTTTTCTTAAGGTATGGTGGAGTGTGAAATATTTTGTTGTTAAATTAGATGGCATATCATTGTACTTATGCGGCGACATTGTAGCTTTGCTGGCATGGATCTTTGATTTATGACAAAGATGGTATTGCAGGTCAGAGGGGAGAGAAAGCCCCATCTAACTGAAAAAAACGTGAACCTGATCTTTCCTCACACCATACATGGGAGCATTCAAGGTGGACTAGGAAACTGAGCGTGAAAGATCAAATAATAAAATTTTTAATATAGAATATAGAAGAATGACTTCATGACTTTGATATAGAAAGTTTTCTATAGAAATAGAAAACACAACAAAAAGAAAACAGACAGTTCTTACCATAATGTAATATTGATAAATTTGACTACATGGTAATTGTCATCTATTTATCAAAAGATACCAAAATGATAAAGTAGGCCAGAATTTAACTGGCCAATTCCATGACAACCAAAAGCTCAATTAACTGACTTTTTAGGGAAGTTCTATTTCAAACGGATGGCAGTCACAGAGCTCAAAGTTCGAAGAAAAGAGAGCTCACAATCTTTCCTTTCCTAGTCATAAAAATGTATAATAAATTTATAACACTCATTCACAAATATAAAAGCTAATTTATCAAATGAGCAATAAATGACTTGTTGATATCTATTAACACTTCTAAAATGTACTTTAAAAAAGACAGTAGATAGTATTAGAACTAATATGTTCAAATATTTTATAATTATTTGTTTTTCATTCATATTATAACAATCACAGCATTTGAAAAGCACTAGTTGTATTAGATATGAAATTAACCTGACTGAATTGAAAAGAAAACACATTACAATGCAATTATCCATGTGGCTGTCATTTAGCGTCCTGGCTTTACTGAAATAATCATTAGACTAGTAAATAAACCTCAACAAAACCAGTGCACTATTTTATGTTAGTAAATGCATTAGCTTTATTGTAGCTAGTGGGCAAAGACAATTTGATGAAACTCCTGGAGGATGACACATTCCACAGTGAAATGTTTTTCCATCCTTTGCTTTATCTGGTAAATATAGAAACCATTAGCTGTTTAAATGTGGCCAGTTTAGGTCAATAAAAACTATGAATACAAATTTGTGAAGTTATTATTTCAAACTCAGTAATATAATCGAACAGACAAATGTTAATGTGGCTCAATCAAATGATTCTGTGGCTTTTATATATAACTACTAAAAAGAATAATCTCAGGAGAGTATTAGTCATCAAAATTTCCTTTATATAATCAAATCATTTGTGCTAAAAATAGCTTTTTAAAAAGCTATTCAGCAAGCAGGATATGGGAAATCTCTATACCTCCTCCTAAGTTTTGCTGTGAACCTAAAACAGTCAGTTGAGGAAAGACACTTCCCTTTTAGGGACAGTTACTCCTTTCGACTTGACCATGTGGCCATACATAGCTGCATCAGGGGCCATGAAATGTAGTTTTTAATCTCAGCTGCCACTACCAGAAAGAAAGTGAAGAGGTATTACTGGAAGCAATAGATAGTTTCTACTATGCCAGCCAACAAGTTTGGTCAAATAACTTTATCTCTGTATCCCCCATACACAAGATGGTGCCAGGATATACAGAGGCACGAAGATGCATTGTTGGAACCTATCCCACTGTTTTTACTTCATCCTATATATTTCTGTTTTGTACCTAACACTTGACTCATTTTGTCATTCTAATAAACAGATTATTGTTTGGGAGAATTCCAGAGAAAAATATTTTTGTCAAATATTGGAAAACAGAAGACCATTATAATATTCACAACCTATTTACTAAGTGCCAAGCACTATATGAAGTATTTTACGTCCATTGCTTCTCACAATTTTATTTGGAAGTGCAGCTGTTATAATCATTCAGAGATGAGGGAGGTAAGATTTACATAGGTTGACTAACTCAGAACAGTTGAAGCTGAAATCTGTAATGAATGTTCTTTCAGAAGTAGTTGAAACCAGTCTAAATAGAAACATTTGGTGACCTATTAGGGAAGATATGTCATATTATTAAGACTTCAGTGACAGACAAAACAGTGGCTAAAAATATGATACATTGCTTGTGCCAAGGAACCTAAAACCAATGGAATGTCTGAAATTAGTTAAAATTGTTAAATACTGAAGTGAATGAGCCTAAAATTGTATACTGATCCAAAGAAAAGGTTATATTGCAGACATACCAATGAGGTCCCAGAGTTGCTAAAGTCTTTATTAAAGAAGCAACATTCAGAATGTAGACATTAAAAAAATAATTTAGGCCCGCTGCACATTTCAACAGAGAACAGTGAAAGCAATTCAAAGCTTGTTGCTCAGTATCAACAAGCATTGTTGTTGATTCTATCAAACTGTGCCTTTGTTCTCTATAGACAAAAGAAAACAAACCCAAACAACCTAAACTAACCATACAGAAGCATGTCAAATAAAAAGTGAAAGCCCCTCCCTCCCCTTTCTCCCTATTCCCTTTTAAATCGTAATTCCTAGAATTAATCACTGTAAAAATTTGACATGAATGTTTCCAGGTTTTGTGTGTGTGTTTGTGTGTTACGTGTATAGACAGAAAGACAGACAGACAGACAGACACACACACACACACTTGTTTTAGTCAAATAGAATCAGACTATATGCATTATTCAGTAGTAATCAGACTATATGCATTATTCAGTAGTCAACTATAAAAAAACACAACTAAGCTACTAGTTTATAACTAAATCGAAAAGTCACCTTTATAATGCAGGTTAGTGTCTGCCTCTCTATTTGTTTATAGTAGGCCAATTACCTACTCTAATGCTTATGCTACACTATTTTTATTTCAGTAGGTTTACAGTAAGTTTAATATCTGAAGGCAATTGTTCTTCACAAAATTTTAGTTATTCTCTATTGTTTTTCCCAATATTTTGGATATTCTTAGAGACTTTTCCTCTTCCACATGAACTTTTCCATATGAATTTTTGTATATGGACAATTTTATCTAGTTCAGGAATATCCCTTCTGATCTGGATTTTATTCATGTTATGTATTAATTTGGGGAGGACTGAATCTTTTTTTTTTTAAAGATTTTTTTAATTTATTTATTCATTTTGACAGAGAGAGAGATTACAAGTAGGCAGAGAGGCAGGCAGAGAGAGAGGAGAGAGGAGGAAGCAGGCTCCCTGCTGAGCAGAGAGCCCGATGTGGGCCTCGATCCCAGGACCCTGGGATCATGACCTGAGCCGAAGGCAGTGGCTTTAACCCACTGAGCCACCCAGGCGCCCGGGGAGGACTGAATCTTTTATAATACTAACTTCCAATTCTGGATAGATATGGTATGTCTATTTCTTAAAGTTTTGCTTTATGTCTTTTTATAAGATTATAGTATTTCCCCCTTTCCAGCAGAGTATATGTTCCAATACCCCATAGGATGCTTGAAACTACAGATACCACCAAACCCTATATTTATACTACATTTTTTCCTATACATACTTATGATAAATTTTAACTTATAAATTAGACACAGTAAGAGATTAATAATAATTAATAATGAAATAGAACAATTAAAAAAGTATGTTATAATAAAATTTGTATGACCATGGTCTCTCTCTCTCAAAATATCTTACTGAACTGTAGTCGCCCTTCTTCTTGTGATGTTGTGAGATAAAATGCCTACATGATGAGATGAAGTGAGGTGAATGACTAGCCATTATGATGTTATCATTAGGCAACCGCTGGCCTTGTGACAATGTGTCAGAAGGAGGATCATCTGCTTCAGGACCACAGTTGACCTTGAGGAACTGAAACTACAGAAAACAAAACTGTGGATGAGGGAGGGGACTACTATACAGAATTTTTCATCACATTTTTTAAGCATTTAGCATTTTTGATGTTATAATAATGGCAACATTTTCAATTTCCATTTCTAATGGGTTAGAAAAGCTAATGGTATTTGTATACTCATCTTGTATCTGGCCATTTTAACACATTTTCTCAGTAGTTTTTAGCATTTTTCACTAGCATTTCCAGTTTTTCACCAGGATGTCATCTGCAAAGAGAGATATTTTTCTCCTTTCCTTGTATTTTCTTCTTCCATGACCTAGAACTCCAAATTAAGGTTAAATATGCAGTAAACATTTACCATGTGGAGGAAAAAGGCTGCTAAACATCTGAGCTTTTTTTTTTTTTTTGTAAGGAATATTGTATTCAGTGAATCAGGTAAGTCTTGCCTCTTCCTGTATGAACAGAAAAAGCCAAAATCTTTTCCCACCGCCCTTGAGCGAGGATGTGGGCACTTGAATTTAGACTCAGCTAGTCAGATGTGCCCCATTAAGACTCTGAGATAATAAAGAAAAGATGGAAGACCAAAGAATTCATATTTTGACAATGACACAACATTCTTCTTCAACGGGTAACATTGCCCATGGTACCATCCATAATGGAATAGAGGAAAATTCTATGCAAGCTGTGGCATATACCTCAACCTCAGAGCAGCACTTGCCCTCCAGACTGATTCTATGGTGTGAATGTCATGTAATTCTGACTTCCTGGCCTCCTTTTTTTGTGTGTGGTCAATTTCCAAGCCTACTTCTCCAGTTTTTCTGGCAATTCTGTAAATATAATATTCTTCTTTTATTTTTTTTCTGTTTAAATATTTTGACAATCTATATTTGAGGAACTCTTTCTTAAGTAAGGCAAGAAAACCAAAAATCATAAGAGAAATGATTCAGAGTTGCTTACATTTAAAACAAAGTTTTTGCATGGCCAAAGGCAGCCGAAACAATATTAATAGATGAGTGCAATGCTGGTCTAAACATTTACAAAGCCTTTGAGACAAAAGGTCAATATGGTAGAGATTTTGCAAAGATGACCACAATAATTCTCCCTGTACACATGCTCCTTTGCAATGTTACCTTGTTGGTCCTCCAGTCAAGAAGAATCTATTTCTTGTCCCCTAGACTCTGAACTGACCCAGTGATTTGTTTGGCCAATACAATATAGCTGAAATCGTACAAGTTTATCAAGAGGTTTTATAATTTGTATCAACATGGACAGGACTGGAGGAGATTATGCTGAGTGAAATAAATCAAGCAGAGAAAGTCAATTATCATATGGTTTCACTTCCTTGTGGAACATATGGAATTAAGTGGAGGACATTCGGAGAAAGAAAGGAAAGTGAAGTGGGGAAAACCAGAGGGGGAGACAAAGTGAGGGACTGTGGATTCTGAAAAACAAATTGAGGATTATCCAGGGGAGGGGAGGGGGGGAGAGGGTAAGGGTGAAGGGGGATGGGTGAGCCTGGTGGTGGGTATTAAGGAGGGCACCTATTGCATGGAGCACTGGGTGTGGTGCATAAACAATGAATCTTGGAACACTGAAAAAAATAAAATTAAATTAAGATATTAAAATAATAATAATTTTTTTAAAAAAAGGAAGCTAGCCTGCATGGCTTTACATGGTGGACTTAAAGCCATGAGAGTAATATTCTTCTTTTAAAAAATTGTTTTAAAAATTGATTTTTTAAATAAAAATAACCATTTTTAAAGTGGTATTTCAGTGGCATATAGTATATTACAATGCTGTGCAATCACCACCTTTATATAATTATAAAACATGCCATCGCTCCAAGGTAAAAAACCCCTTGCTCAATAAGCAGTTTCTCCCTATTCTCCCCTCCCATTCAGCTTCCAGGAACCACCAATTTGTATTCTATCTTTATGGATTTATCTATTATGGATAGTTCACGTATATAGAATTATATAATATGTGACCTTTTGTATCTGGCTTCTTTAATTTGCTGTAATTTTTTTTTTTAAGATTTATTTACGGGCACCTGGGTGGCTCAGTTGGTTAAGCGACTGCCTTCAGCTCACGTCATGATCCCAGAGTCCCGGGATCAAGTCCCACATTGGGCTCCCAGCTCCACGGGGAGTCTGCTTCTCCCTCTGAACTTCTCCCCTCTCATGTTCTTTCTTACCCACTCCTTCTCTCAAATAAATAAATAAAATCTTTAAAAAAATAAATATATATTTATTTATCTATTTAAGTAATCTCTATACCCAACATGGGACTTGAACTCACAACCCTGAGATCAAGAGTTGCATGTTCCACCAACTGAGCCAACTCTGCACCCCTGCTATAATATTTTTGAGGTTCATCCATGTTGTAGCACGTGTCAGTACTTCATTCCTTTTTTGTTGCCGAATAATATTCCATATGTGTACATAGCATAATTTGTTTATCCATTCATCCATTGATGGGTTATTTCCACCTTTTGGCTTTTGTGAATGGTGCTGCTGTGAACATGTGTGTACATGTACTTAAAGTAAATGTTTTCAATTCTTTTGGGTATACGCCTAGGAATAGAATTATGGGGTCATGGTAATTTTATTTTTAACATTTTTCAGGAACACCCTAACAATTTTCCACAGTGATTACACCATTTTACTTTACTACCAGTAATGTGCAAGATTTTCTATTTCTCCACATTCTCACCAGGATTTGTTATATTCTGTTGTTCTTGTTTTGTTTTTGTTGTTGTTGTTTTTCATTGTTGTTTTTACCATCCCAGTGGGTGTAAAGTGAAGTGGTACTTCATGTAGTTTTGATTTGCATTTCATTAATGATTAAGGATAGTGAGCATCTTCTCCTGTGCCCCTTGACTATTTGCATATCTTCTTTGAAGAGATGTCTATACAAGTCCTTTATCATTTTTTTTTAAAGATTTATTTATTTATTTTAGAGAAAGAGAGAGCACAAGCAGGAGGGGCAGAGGGAGAAAAAGAGAATCTCAAGCAGACTCCACTAATGTGGGGCTCCATCTCACAACCCTGAGAACATGACCTAAACCAAAACCAAGAGTTGGATGCTTATCCAACTGTGCCACCGAAGTGCCCCAGTCCTTTACCAGTTTTAAAAATTGGGTTGTGGGTCTTTTTTGTTGTTAAGTTGCAAAAGTTGCAACATATCATAGATACTAATCACTTATCAGATATATCATTTGCAAATATTCTTTCTAATCCTGTACATTGTCTTTTCACTTTTTGATTATGTCCCTTGATGTACAAAATTGTAAATTTTGATGATGTCTACTTTATCTGTTTTTTTCTTTTGTTGCTTGTGCTTTTGGTGTAATATCTAAGAATCCACTGCCAAATCCAAGGTTGTGAAGATTAACTGCTATGTTTTCTTCCAAGAATTTCTTGTTTCACCTCCTATATTTAGATCATTGGTCCATTTTGAGTTAATTTTTGTGTATGGTGCAAGGTAGGGGTACAACTTCATTCTTTTGCATGTAATATCAAGTTGTCCCAATATCATTTGTTAAAGGGACCTCTTTTGCCATTAAATGGTTCCGGCACACATGTAAAAAATCAGTCAATGACCTCAAAGGCACAGGCAGCAAAAGAAAATATAGACAAATAGAACTACCTCAAAATTTTAAAATTTTGTTCCTCAAAAGACACTATGAACATAGTAAAAAGGCAACTGGAGGGAAATATCTGAAAATCATGTATCTGATAAAGGGTAAACACCAAGAAAAAAATATATATATCCCACAACTCAGCAATAAAAAAACAAACAACCCAATTCAAATAGAGGCAAAAAGATTTGACTAGGCATTTCTCCAAAGAAGATAAAAAATGGTCAACAAGTACATGAAAAGATATTCAACCTCACTACTCATTAGGTAAATGGAACCCTAAACCACAATGATGAAATACCACCTTTTTAGGATAACTATTATCAAATAAACAGAAAATAACAAGTGTTGGGAAGGATGTAGAGAAACTGGAATACTTGCACATTGTTAGAGGAAAGGTAAAATGTTGCAGCCACTATGGAAAAGAGTTTGATTCTTCCTTAAAAAATTAATAGAATTACCATGTGATCCAGCAATTCCACACCTAGATATATAGCCAAAATAATTAAAAGCAAGGTTTTGATGAGAGATCTATACACCCAAGTTCACAGCAGCATTATTTACAGTAGTCAAAACGTGGAAGCAACCCACAAGTCCAACAATGGATGAAAGGATAAGCAAAATATGGTATGTACATACAATGGAATATTATTTGCCCTTAAAAAGGATTGAAACTGTGACACATGCTACCACATGGGAGCATTATGCTAAGTGAAATAAGATCATTACAAAAATACAAATACTATATGATTCTACTTATATGAGGTTCATACAGTAGACAAAATCATAGAGAGAGAAAACTAGAAAGATGGTTGCCAAGGACAAGGGAAAGGGAATAGAGGAGTTAATGTTCAATGGGTATAGAGTTCCGGTTTTACAGGATGAAAATTCTGGAGATTGGTTACACAATATGGAAGTGCTTAATAACACTGAACTGTACACTTGAAAAGGGTAAAGATGATAAATTTTGTTATGGGTACCTCACCATGATTTTTAAAAGTCAGTATAGTAGTTACCTTTGGAGAGGTAGGAAGGGGTTTTGTTGAGGAAAAGGCATACACTTTTACTGTCATTGTACCCTTCTACTATAATTTTTGTGGAATTTTTGGGAGTTGGTGAGGTCAAATCTTAAATTTGAACTAGTGTGCAGATTTTTGTTTTTCTGACTTTTTAAGGAGAGAATACCTAGTAACAATGAGCAAGCATAGGCTAAAATCACAGGGGAAGAGAGAAAAAGTAAAACAAGATGAAACCAGAGAGACAAACCATAAGAGACTCTTAATCATAGGAAACAAACTGAGGATGCTGGAGGGGAAGGGGATGTAGGGGTGGGATAATTGGGTGATGGACATCAAGGAGGGCATTATATGAGCACTAGATATTATATAAGACTGATGAATCACAGACCTGTACCTGTGAAACCAATAATATATGTTAATTAATTGAATTAAAAATAAAAAAATAAAATCAGCAAAATCTGATGACAGTAGAATCCTATATGGAGCAGTTCTAATAGTCAAATTTGAACATCCTCATGAAGTTCATGAGAATGAGTTCATCCAGCTACAGGGGGTGGGCAGTTAGGATAGATGGGAATTAACTGATTGGGTCATATAGCCTCTTAAGTATTTGAAAATTAGCTTCAATTATTTATCAAGGAAATCTCTTTCCTTCTCTTTCAGTACCTCTAGGGCTGATATAACACACCAGCAACCCAATTCAAACAGCCATCTTAGTGTGCTCACAGTTCTGTGATTCTCAAGAGCTTCCAATTTCTCTGGGCTCAACTTAATTTCCACCAAATATTGGAATCCGGCAAAGATTATTTTCTTCTGTCCATTTTAGATCAACTTTAGCCTCAGATTATTACATGGTGTTATCCAAAATATAGGTTTTGACAGACAATAAGTGAAGTTCAGGTACATTCTACCTGGGGAAGAGGAAAGGTGGTAGAAAACTATAAGGGAGGGACGGAGGGGATAAGCACCTACTGAGTACTTCTCTAAAGCTGCACTATTGCTTTTAAATAGGTTATGTCATTTAATATTCATGACAACCCTATGAGATACATATTATCATTTCCTTTTGTATAAATGAAGAAAAAGAGAAACTTTTGATAACATCCTCGAAGTTAGCTACATCACACAGAATGTGAAAATAGAGTTCAGAACTCAGGTGGTTTAAGTCGGTTCTGAGGTGGTTTTCTGTCCCCCCAGAGGTGGTTAGCTCTGAGTTTAGCTTGAGTATAACCAGGAAGAAGTCATAAATCAGCTTTTGATCAAAATAAGAATGCATCACTAGTCTTTCTCATTTCTTCATGCACTTTTTACCAGTTGCTGTTGACAGACACTTTGCTAAATGGAGAAAGGGTCCATATTTGGCCAACAGGCAACAGGATTCACACTCAAAAGTTTGCCTTTTGTGCCTAAATATGCTACCAGAGGATAAACAGATTCAAATTCTGTATTTTAGAATTTGGAGCTATAGAATAAAACATCACAAACTCAGTGCTGATTATGTTTAGATGTTAAGTCTATTCTTGCTGCCAAATGACAAAACAAAATAGTGGTGATCATTGAATTTTCACCAATGCAGCCTTTGTGCTTACTTATTCATGAATGTAACACTAATTTCCCCCAACTCATAAAAGGTTTATAAGAACACAAGAGGGAAGATACTGAAAAGTTTTAAAATATTTAATAATTGAATGGCAAGTTTTCAAATTATGCTGGAAAATTAAAGTCATTTTTCTTGTTCAATGGAACAAAACTGCATTAGTAGTTCATTGCTTTAAAGAGATCAAAATCCCTGTTTACATGTTTAGAATCTGCTTCTCTTGTATGGAGATATGGGGAAAATGAATATATTTCTAGGTGTACATAAAGCAAACTTTTGTTAGGATATCATTTCTTCCAATTTCTGTATCCTTAGCCAACCTATTTAGTCATTCTCTTAACTTGTATTTCTACTTATGAGGAGCACCTGACCATTAAGATGACTGTTAATTCTTTGGGGACAGTTCCAGGCTTTAGAATTCATTCTTTCTAGTATTTAGAGCAATGGTTCTCAACTTCGGCTACAGGTAAGAACCAGTTGTGATGGTTAATTTTATTTGTCAACTTGACTGGGCCATGGTGCCTAGATTATTTGGTTGAACATTATTTCTGGTGTGTCTTTGAGGATACTTCTTTTTTTTTTTTTAAAGATTTTATTTATTTATTTGACACAGAGAGAGAGATCCCAAGTAGGCAGAGGCAGGCAGAGGTGGGGGGGGGAGGGGGAAGCAGGCTCCCTGCTGAGCAGAAAGCCCGATGATGCGAGGCTCAATCCCAGGACCCTGAGATCATGACTTGAGCCGAAGGCTGAGGCTTAACCCACTGAAGCCACCCAGGCGCCCCGACTTTGAGGATATTTCTAGACAAGATTAACCTTTGATAGGTAGATCAAGTAAAGCAAATTGCCATCCCCAACGTGGGTGAGCTTCATCCAATCCATTGAAATCCTGAGTAGAAGAAAAGGCTAAGAAAGAAATCTTCCCCTCTGCCTGTCTCAGAACTGGTACACTGATATTCTCCTTCCCTCAGACTTGGACTCAGACTGGAATTTACACCACTGGCTCTCCTGGCTCTCAGTCATTCAGACTCAAATTGGAACAATACCACTAGCTTCCTTAGGTCTCCATCTTGCCAAATGCAGATCTTGAAATTTCAGCCTCCATAATTGCATGAGCCAATTCCTTATAATAAATCTACCCCCCCTCTCTGTTTCTCTCTTTCCCCTCTTCCCTCTCACTCTCTCTCCTAACCTATTTGTTGTCTATCTGGAGAACAGAGACTAAAACAATGGTACTACATAATTGGAATGATACCCTTTGCTTATGGATTGAAAGACATAATATTGTTAAGATGGCAACCCTGCCTGAGGTAGTCTACAGATTCAATGCAATCCCTAGCAAAACTCCAATGACCCTTTTTTTTTTTAACTGCAGAACTGGGAAAGCCAATTTTCAAATTCATATGGAATTGTAAGGGTTCCAAATAGACAAAACAATCTTGAAAAAGAAGAACAGAGTTGGAGGACTCTCACTTTCTGATTTCAAAACTTACTACAAAGCTACATAATCACAGCAATGTGCTACTGGCATAAGGACAGACACACAGATCAATAGAATTGTGAGTACAAAATAACCTATAAACCATGACCAATGAATTGTTTTCAATTTATTATTGTGGTAAAATACACATAACATAAAATTTACCATCTTAGCTATCTTTTAGTGTAGAGTTCGGTAATTCTAAGTACATTATTATTATTATTGTGTAACCATCACCACTATTCATCTCCAGAACTCTTTTCATCTTGCAAAATTGAAAGTATATCCATTAAATATTAACTCCATAATCTCCCTTCCCTCCAGCTCCTGGCAACTACAATTCCGTTTTATGTCTCTTTATTTTGACTACTCTGAGTACCTCATATAGGTAGAATCATGTAGTATTTATCTTTTTGTAACTAGCTTATTTCACTTAGCATAATGTCCTCAAGGTGCATCCATGTTTTACCATGTGTCAGAGTTGCACTCTTTTTAAAAGTTAAATAATGTTGCATTGTATGTATATACCATATTTTGCTTATCCATTCATCTGTTGATGAACACTTGTGTTGCTTCCACCTTTTGACTATTGTGAATCATGCTGATATGGACTTGGGTGTACAGATATCTCTTCAAAATCTTGCTTTTAATTATTTTGGGTATATGCCCAGAAAATGTGGAATTACTGGATCATACAATAATTCTTCTTTTTAAATTTATTTTTATGTTAGTATCAGGTGTACAATATAGTGATTCAACAATTCTATACATTACTCAGTGCTGATCACGACAAGTGTACTCTTAATCTCCTTAATCCCCACTATTTTCTTCATCCCCCCACCTACTTCCTCTCTGATAATCATCAGTTTGTTCTCTATATTTAAGAGTTTGCTTATATGTTTGTCTCCTTTTTTTTCTTTGTTTATTTGTTTTGTCTCTTAAATTCCATGTATGAGTGAAATCATGTGGTATTTGTCTTTTTTTGACTTATTCCACTTAGCATTATACCCTCTAGATCCATCCATGTTGTTGCAAATGGAAAGATTTTATTCTTTTTTATCCTGAGTAAAATTCCAGTGTGTGTGTGTGTGTGTGTGTGTGTGTGTGTGTGTGTGTGTGTACCACATCTTCTTTATCATTCATCTATGGATGGACACTGTGTTGCTTCCATAATTTGGCTATTATAAACAATGTTCCATTAAATATAAGAGTACATGTATCTTTTTTTTTTAATTTTATTTTTATTCTTTGCCCAAGGGGTACAGGTCTGTGAATCATCAGGCTTACATCATTCACAGCATTCACCAAAGCACAAACCCTCCCCAATGTCCATAACCCATCCACCCTATCCCTACCCTCCCACCCCCCAGTAACCCTCAGTTTGTTTTGTGAGATTAGGAGTCTCTTATGGTTTAGAGTACATGTATCTTTTAAAATTAGTGTTTTGGGGGGGTGCTTGCATAGCTCAGTGGTTGTGTCC
Source organism: Ailurus styani (assembly GCA_002007465.1). Taxonomy (NCBI): domain Eukaryota; kingdom Metazoa; phylum Chordata; class Mammalia; order Carnivora; family Ailuridae; genus Ailurus; species Ailurus styani. The sequence continues at coordinate 1,150,827 of LNAC01000307.1, read as the reverse complement.
GACTCTTCATCTCAGCTCAGTTCTTGATCTCAGGGTCCTGAATTCAAACCCCATATTGAGCTCCACATTGGGTATGGAGGCTACTTAAAAAAATAAAAATTAAAAAAATAATAAAAATAAAAATAAATAAAAACAAATTAAATAAATAAATAAAATTAGTGTGTTTGTATTCTCACTGGTGGAATTACTAGATCATATGATAACTTTATTTTTAATTTTTTGAGGACCCTCCATACTGTTTTCCACAGTGGCAATACCAGTTTGCATTTGCATCAACAGTGCACAAGAGTTCATTTTTCTCCACATCCTCACCAACAACTGTCATTTATTCTTAATTCCTTTTTCTAATTTTTCAGTTAGCATATAGAAATGCAACTGATTTTTGTTGGGTGTTGATTTTGTATCCTGAAACTTTGCTGAGTTCATTCATTAATTCTACGTGTGTGCGTGTGTGTGCGTGTGTGATCTTTAGGGTCTTCTGCACTGAATTATGGTAATCATGTCCTTGTTTTTCTTTATACTTGAACACACAAAACATGCATGTCTAAACAGTATAATTTACTTTTACCTGGTTTTGTACTTCATATGCATTGAACAATATAAAATATGTTATTTTGTATCTGGCTTCCTTTGTTCAATATTATGTTAGCTTATCCATGTTTTTGCATCTGAATTGTAATCATAGTTTGTTTCTTTTCAGTACTGTTATTATTTCATTCTGTAATAAAAATGTTTTACATTCTATAACTAAGGAACAAAATTCCTACATTTTTTGGTGATGAATATTTGAATATTTTCCAATTTTTTGCTACTATAAATAATAATACTGTGTGTAGCAGTTCATTGGTTGCAAAGAACACCCTTACATGAGTCTCTTTATACACACATGCAATTCTGTAGAATATGAACATATGTAGCAGTAAAATTGTTGGATCATGAGGTGTGCATATCTTAAAATTTAGTGAATAATACCAAATTATTTTCTGAAGTGGTTGTACCAATTGTATTCCACTTAGAAGTACATAACTCTTTCTGTTCCTCCACATACTTGACAACTCTTGGTTATATTAGTCTTAAATTTTAGCCATTCTAGTGAGTGATCAGTGGCATCTATTACTGTTTTAATTTGCATTTTCCTGAAGATTTCTGAGTTGAGAACCTATCCAAGTCTTTGTCCATTTTTCTACTGGGTTATTGTTCTTTTTTCCTTATTGATTTGTAGGAGTTCTCCAAAGTGGATTGTGTTGCTACTGTCAAGTATCTGAATGAATGCTCCAGCCATCTCAAATTACTATATTCCAGTCTTAGGACTTGAGATTTTCTGGGCCACAGATGACCTTTAGTTAAGCCCTGGACTCTAAGTCTTCCACACTAACTTTTGAGAAAACTGTGAAAAGATCTTCTTCACAGAAAATCCAACCTGAAACAAAAATATTTTTGATAATTCTGCAAAGCTAAATGGAGTTTAGTGTTTAAGGTGTTTATTTAGGAGTGTTGTTGAGATCAACAACTGTGAAAAGGAGGTAAAGGAAGCAGAAATTTGGTAAAAGGAAAAGTCAGGTTATGATACAGACCCAATAACAGGTGAGTTGAAACAGCCCATTAATGTCCTAAGTAGGAATAAATGGCCAAACTTTTATATCTCCATATCAATCAATTATTGGATGTGGGCCATTCTCGGAATGGCATGATCTTGGTCAGGTGGCTTCCTATAGCTGAGAAAATCCCTGAAAAAGGCAATAACTGAAGGCTCTTTGCTGACAGTGTTCTTAGTAGCTGGGGCATCATTTATTTCCTTGAAGACCAATTTGGGCTAAACAACTCTGTGTCCTCTCAGCTACTTGTTCTGAGGCAGCAAATGCCCCTGAGCAAAAGCAAATCCCTAAATTGTTATTCTCTACTCTGGATTTAGCTCCAGTAGTTATTTCCTTCATATCATTTACATTTTTTAATGCTTTTAAGAACATAGTTGTTCTATTCTAACCTTTTTTAGTTTTCTCCAATAGGAGTATTGGTCTAAATTACCTATCCACCATTAGCAGAAGGGGAAGTCCTGATCACATCTAGTAGCTAGGGATGGGAGTTTTAATGTCCTTATAGGATTTGGCTAACTTTGGGATTTAACCACAAGCCTAAAATAAGGAACTGGAACTGAGCCCCTAAATAAAGCTAGGGTCTCCCCCAAGGAGGCTATTTCTATGAAAAGGAGGCTATTTCTATGAAAAGGAGACTAAATAAACTTCACCCATGAAGTTTTTAGAAAATACAAAGTAACTGGTAATCTGCCTGATTTGGGGAAGGTCAGAGGAGCGGAGGTGGGGGTCTCCTCTAAGAAAATTAACCACAAGACCATTCCACCGGTACTGTGTGTAGTGTACAGTATCTGAATTTATATTATCCCATGTTCTAATTCATTAACTTAAAAATTATCCATGACTATTGAAAAAATTTGAGGGCATACATCAGGGAAAAAAAGCCCTACAAAATTGCTCCATGGGGATCTTCTACACACCCAGGATGCATTAATTCACACATATAAAGCAAATCCCCATTTCAGTTAAGCTAGAAATAAAAATTTATAAACGACATGAGACAGAGTCATGAGACGAACTGGAGAAGTAACAGGCTAAGAACTTGAGCTAACAGAATAATTTCAAACAATCTACAAAACAAATTTGTTAAATGATCAGAGATGAAAGAATAACAACCACAATGATAAATAAATCACTGTGACAAAAAAGAAGCAAAATTTAAAAAGAACCAAGCATATTTTTATAAATGAATATAGTCATTGTCATTATAGGTAGTGAAATTTAAAACTCAGTAAATCTTTAAATAGTAAAAAAGAGAATTAGTGACCTGGAAGTTAGATCCCTATTACACAGAATGCACATTAGAGATATGGAAAACACAAAAGAGAGGTTGTAAGATATAAAAGGCATAGTTAGCAGATATAAAGGTAAGATATAAAAGGTATAATACCTAATTATAAAAAAGATATAAAAGGTAAGATATAAAAGGTATAATTATAAAAGTTCTGACATATATCTCAAAACAATTCTACAAGGAAAAAATAGAGAAGCATCAATATTTGAAGAGAAAATGGCTGCACATTTTCTAAAATTAAAGAAAGGACATGAATCTTCAGACAATATACACCAAGTCCCCTACTGGATAAATCAAATGAAATGCAGAAGTAGACACATTGTCACCAAAGTTCAAAATACCAAAAACAGAAAGAAAATTTTAGGACACCAAAGAAGAAAAGACTGTATTTATAATGGGAAAAAAAATCCACTGACTGACTCTAGAGTTGTTATGTTGACAGTCATAAGATGATAGAATAATAATCTCAAAATATTGAAGGAAAATGACTCCAAGTCTGTAAACCTGTGCCCAGTGAATTGTCTTCAAGAGTAAAGAAAAATGAAATCCCTTCTAAACAAAGGATAAATTTATTGCACTCAGACCCCTGAAAAAAGATAAAAATACATACTTCAGGAAATTTAACCCAAGTAAGACGTGGATTAAAAAAATAATATGAGCAAAACAATGTGGATAAAACAAATTACTAGTTGATGTATAAAAAAGAAAATGAGGGCGCCTGGGTTGCTCAGTGGGTTAAAGCCTCTGCCTTCAGCTCAGAGGTCCTGGGATCTCAGGGTCCTGGGATCGAGGCCCACATCCNGGTTGCTCAGTGGGTTAAAGCCTCTGCCTTCAGCTCAGAGGTCCTGGGATCTCAGGGTCCTGGGATCGAGGCCCACATCCCATCAGGCTCTCTGCTCAGTGGGGAGCCTGCTTCCTCCTCTCTCTCTGCCTGCCTCTCTGCCTACTTGTGATCTCTCTCCCTCTGTGAAATAAATTTAAAAAAAGAAAAAAAAGAAAATGAAAGTCACCATTATGGAACTGGGAAAAATTAAAGTGAAGCTGAAAAACTATCCAAGTTAATATGGAAGAGGGTGGGTAGTAAGGGCATGTTGTAATTAGATTCCTTCTATTTTAAAAAGAAAGAGATATTGACCAATTTTAGATTTTCAGTCAAATACAATCAGTAACTCCTAAATCAGTAAAGGGGGAAAAAGTGAATAAAGAAAATTCAATCCAAACTTTTTCTGCCTATGGCTTCTGTCCCCATATTTTAATGAAAACACCTTTTTACACTGGAAAAAAAAAGAAAAAGATAACTCAATCCAATGAATGAACGAATGAATACACGAATACATACGTACATACATAAGCAAGCAAAGATGAGGAGTATCAAATAAAAAGCCTAGAAAGTAGAAAACAAAATATGGCAGGAATGAATCCAAATATATAAGTGGTCATGATAAATGAGATGGATTAAAATGGTCAAGATTGTCAAATAGGATTTCAAAGTACAATCTAGCTATATGTTTTATATCTAGAAATCATCTAAAATACTACAACACAAAAAGGATGAGGACTTGAGACTGTTATGTGGCCATGACTCCCATTTATACCCAGGCTGGGGAGGCCTTGGAAAAACTCAGTCTACTCTTATAGTCTGCTGGATCTGTATACAAATGTGATTCATGTTTACTGACTCTGTTATTTAAAAAGATTTGTTCTTCAGTCCTTCAATTTTAACACATTCATTTTTATTAATTCTCCAGTATTTGAAGAAATGACTATGGAGAAAGGGTGCCTTTTGGGTTTTCACATGCCAATCTGGAAATGGTGCCAAGGTTTATCAACTACTTGCCCCCTTCTGCAATCTAATTCAAAATGTGCAAGCTCATTCTAGCTCAGTCCTAATGAACTAGAGCTGCAGTGCAATCAGAAGCTCACTGTTTGCTGCACTAAACATAATTACCAATCATTCCTTGAAGGAGAACATAAAACTACAAAAAGATTTTATTATGTTGGAGGTCTTAAATAGGGTAACTAAATATAGTACTGTAAGTTTGTTCACTGATGCTAAGGCATTAAAATTTCCTAGTATATTATTATATTTATATTTTGCTTTTATTGTTTTGTTGTATAATAATTTGTTATTATTTTGATTTAATTTAAATATAACACTCAGGAATAGGTATTAAATAATGTAGTTCCATTGGGTTTATTAAAATACTAAGTCAAGCAATTATTTATTATCTTTCCTATGATAAGAGGGAGACAGAGGATAGATTGATGCAGAGTCACTTCTTAAGGCAAGATTGTGAATATTATCAACACTTAAAGTACTATCACATATGACTAGAAAGATTAATGAACAAAATATAATTCATAGATGAAAATTTTGATTGTAGTTATGGTTATGTAACTATATGTATTTGTCATACTCATCAAATTATACACTTTAAAAGAATATATTTTACTATATGTAGATTATACCTCAATAAATCTGACAAATTATTTATGTAGCTAAATTTTGCTATAAGTTACAACTAATTTAAATTTGCATCCTCAGGTTTTGAGAGCATCTGTACCTCTACATCGTGCCAATGAGTAATATTAAAAAAATGTTTTGATCTTTGTTAAACTTATAAGTAAAAGTATACTACTTAGAGGTAAAAAGTAGTATACCATTTTTTTTACTTGCAACTTTTAAAGTATGCACTGGATGAGCATTTGTTTTTATTCTTAGCACATTTCATACGTGAAATGACTTCTCATATCAACTCCCACATTTCTATTGTGGTGTTTACCTTTTCCAACTGAGTTGTAAACACTCATTGTGGATTTTTAAGTGACACTTCATAATTAATATTCAAATGTTCTTATCAATATGTTGTTTTTAACTTTAATATATATAGTATTTTGACAATGTTACTCGTTTTTATGTAGTCAAATTTACTTATTATTTTCCTTACTGTAATCCTGGTTTTACATCATTTATCCCTACTCTAAGATTATATTTATCCCTACTCCAAGATTATATTTTACATCATTTATCCCTACTCCAAGATTAACATATTAATCTATGTTTTCTTCTAGTAATTTATGGAGTCATTTTTGTTATCAAATTTTGCTTTGGAAAGAATTTATTTAGGTATAAGTTGTATGAACATGACTTATTTGAAGATTCTGACTTTTTCCCACTAATGCCCCCCTTTGTCATATACCAAACTCCCATATCTATTATAAAGCAGAATCAGACCTATAAAAAGAGAATATACTGATGGCTGCCAGAGGGGAGAAAAGTGGGGGGCTTGGGCCAAATAGGGGAAGGGGAGATATAGACTTCTAAGCTATGGAATGAACAAGTCGTGGGAGTAAAAGCCACAACAGAAGGAATACAGTAAATGATATTATAATAGTAATGTAACAGGACAGATGGTGGCTACACTTGTGATGAACATAGTATAATGTATAAACTTATCAAATCACTAAGCTCTACACCTGAAACTAATGTAATATAATGTGTTAATTATGATTATGATTAGTTTTTCTACCAAGGTTAAGTGCAGACGTTTTCAGATATTTTAAAATATATATATGTATATATATTAATCTCTTTTCTTGTTTCCATCATTTTGCTTGGGCTTTTTGGAGTATTTTTGCCATGCTATTTTATTTTTTTTTATTTTTATTTTTTTTTAATTTTATTTTTATTATTTGCCCAAGGGGTACAGGTCTGTGAATCATCAGGCTTGCCATGCTATTTTAAAATAAGACTGTTCACTACCTGGTATCTTGTGTCAAAAGTCTCTGGGTATAACTCCTACTTCTATTAATAATTGAAAATCCTGGTGGCTTTCTTTTTCTGCTTGTTAATATTCAGTTCTCACGAACTTCTCTCTGTCAAAAAGAGTTAATAACAAGTTGGCTATTATACATTTTAAGTGAGCTCTGCATATGAAAAGGATTATTAAAATGTTACATGAGATATAAATTCAAAAGTAGAAACAATTATCCATGAAAAGCAAGAATACTGCTAAAATACCACTACGCCCTCTATGAATAAACAGGAAAGACATGACAGATTCACTGGCTTTGCTGACACTAACAGCAGTGAAGTCAGGAGAAGGCCAATACTTCAGTAATAGTATCCTTGGGGGCCTCCCATATGTAGGTTTGCAAATAATTAACACTCGAGTTACAGAGCCACTTGGCCTAACCTGCACAATATCAGTCCATATGACATTTAATAACGGTGTAATTATGCATCCTTTTAACCTTTTCAAATGCAGCTTCAATTTGAGATAAGAAAAATGACAAATCTACATATTTTTTCTATGAAATTTACATAAAGCCGAAGAGTTGTATCCACTGTGAATTAATATTTATAATGAGAGAATAAAATGTTTCGTTAGGAACAAGACTAGCAATTTTACTGATTCACTGACTTCTTTTGTATGTCAATGTCATACCTTATTTTGTCTTCAGAACATTTCATTTAATTTTAAACTGTATATCAAATTATTCAGTGATTCTGAGATCAGTTTCCTCATCTGCACAATGACAGTAAAATAGATTATTTATATTCAAATGGTATTTCAAAGCTGGACCTCCACATATCAAAAAGATAAAACTAGAACTATTATGGTGGACATTGGAATAGGGAGGGAATTTTCTACTAGGGAGAACCTTGAGTCTCCCTCCCTCCCAACCTGCAAGAACTCTAGGGAATCTAGTAAAAACGAAACAAAGCAAAACAAAACAAAATACTTGATTTGAGAAGTGAGGCCATCAGATGCAGGATCAGTACAGCAATNGGGCGCCTGGGTGGCTCAGTGGGTTAAAGCCTCTGCTTTCGGCTCAGGTCATGATCTCAGGGTCCTGGGATCGAGGCCCATATCGGGCTCTCTGCTCGGCAGGGAGCCTGCTTCCTCCTCTCTCTCTGCCTCTCTGCCTACTTGTGATCTCTCTCTCTGTGTCAAATAAAGAAATAAAATCTTAAAAAAAAAAAAAAAGTTTTAAGAAAACATTTCCATTCACCATAGCATTCAAAAGAATAAAATTCTTAGGGATAAAGTCATTAGAAGGGCAAGACTTATACACTAAGAACTATAAAACATTGTTGACATGGAAATTGACCAATTGATCCTAAAATTTATAACCTGTTCCCCTGGAACAAAAACTACATTTTATGTTAATTTTTAAAAAATTAAAAATTTTTTAAAATTAAAAAAATAAAAAGCACCTAGAATAGCCAAACAAATGTTGAAAAGAAGAACAAAACTGGAGGATTTATACTGATGATCTCAAAACTTACTACGAAATTTCAGAAATTAACATAGTGTAGTGTTGGCATAAAGACAGACATTAAAATCAATGTAAAAGAGCAGAAGGTCCAGAAATAAATGCATACATTTACAGTCTGTCAATTTTTGACAAAGATTCCAAAACAAATCAATAGGATAAGAATATTCTTTTAAAAAGATTTTATTTATTTATTTTTATTTTAGAGAGAGAGTACATGAGTCAGGGGAAGAGCAGAGAGAGGGTGAGAATCTCAAACTCCATGCTGAGCCCAGAGCCCACATGGGGCTCAACCCCATGACCCCAAGATGACAACCTGAGCCAAAACCAAGAGTCAGACATTCAACTGACTGAACCACCCAAGCTCACTGAAGAATATTCTTTTTTTTTAAATGGAGCCGGAATAATTGTATATCCATTAAAACAAATAAACAAAGATATAGACCTTTATCTCACACTATCCACAAAAATTAACTCAAAATGGGTCATAGATATAAGGGTAAACCTAAAACTATAAAATTTCCAGAAGAAAACATTGGCAAAATTTTTGTGACTATGGGCTAGACAAAGAATTTTTTAGATATGACGTCAAAAACATAATTCATTTTAAAAACATCATATTGGGAACACCTGGGTGGCACAGTTGGTTAAGGCTCCAACTCTCAGTTTTGGCTCAGTTATTGATCTTGGGGTCTTGAGATCAAGCCCTGCATTGGGCTCTGTGCTCAGCACAGTCTACTTGAGATTTCTCCCTCTGCCCCTCCTGCTTATGCACTCACTTTCTAAAATAAATAAGTAAATCTTTAAAAACAAATGTTATATGGACCTTTGCCAAAATTAAAACCTTTTTCTCTTCAAAAGACACCATTTAAAAATGAAAAGACAAACCACAGAGTGGAAAAAATATTTGCAAATCATATATCTAAAAAGGGACATATGTACACCATACACAAAAGTGGACTCAAAATGGATTAAAGACTTGAATATGAGTGAGATGTGAAGCCATAAAACTCCTAGAAAAAAACATAGAGCCTGAGCTCCTTGACATTGATCTTCATAATGATTTTTTTTGGATTTGGCACCAAAGCAAAGGCAACAAAAGCAAAAATAAACAAGTGGGACTACATCAAACTAAAAAGCTTCTGCACAGTAAAGGAAACTAACAATAAAATGAAAAGACAACCTACAGAATGGGAGAAAATGTTTGCAAATCCTTTATCTTATAAGGGGTTAATATTCAATATATATGAAGAACTCATACAACTTAATAGAAAAGGATCAGTTTAATTAGTGGTAGCCAAACCTCTGTCCTAACAAATACAGGAGTCCAGTGTCAGTAAAGTAATGTGGGAGGAATCCAGAGTGTCTAGCATTATGGGGGAAAGAGTAAGGAAGTTAAGGCAGCTCATGTGGACAAATTTTATCAGTATTTGTCAATACTAAGGACCACAAGAGAAAGATGGGTGCTTGAAAAGACAATAAAGGACATGGGACAGAAACTTCCTTGGGGAAGATCTTTTTCTTATTTTTTAAAAAGGCTGAGTATATGAAGGGGCACACGCACCGCAGATGTTTATAGCAGCAATGTCCACAATAGCCAAAGTATGGAAAGAGCCTAGATGTCCATCAACAGATGAATGGATAAAGAAGATGTGGTATATATATACAATGGAAAAACCCAAAATCTTTTTTTTTAAAGATTTTATTTATTTATTTCACAGAGGGAGAGAGATCACAAGTAGGCTGAGAGGCAGGCAGAGAAAGAGGAGGAAGCAGGCTCCCCGCTGAGCAGAGAGCTTCATGTGGGCCTCGAACCCAGGACTCTGAAATCATGACCTGCACTGAAGGCAGAGGCTTTAACCCACTGAGCCACCCAGGCGCCCGGAAAAACCCAAAATCTTGCCATTTGCAATGGCATGGATGGAACTAGAGGGTATTATGCTAAGCGAAATGAGTCAATAAGAGAAAGACAATTATCATATGATCTCACTGATATGAGGAATTTGAGAAACAAGACAGAGGCTCATAGGGGAAGGGAAGAAAAAATGAAACAAGACCAAATCAGAGAGGGAGACAAACCATAAGAGACTCTTAATCTCAGGAAACAAACTGAGGGTTGCTGGAGGGGAGGGGGTTGGGAGGGATGGGGTGTCTGGGTGATGGACACTGGGGAGGGTATGTGTTACGGTGAGTGCTGTGAATTGTGTGAGGCTGATGAATCACAGATGTATACCCCTGAAACAAATAATACAGTACATATTAATAAAAAAGTCTGAGTATATTCATAACCTCAAGCTTAAAATTGTTAAACTAACACAATTTGCTGCTATGTTAATCACTGATGAATATGAGCTAATTTAAGAAAAACGCTATGAAAACAAATACAATGAGTGGAAAGAGTGAAACCTTTTGTTAAGTGCTTCCTAATAGTAGAATTTCTGCATTAACTAAGGATCATATAGTTCTTGTCCTTTCTTTTATTAATGTGATGTATCGTGTTGACTGATGTTGCAAATGTTGAACCACCCTTGCATCCCAGGAATGAATCCCACTTGGTTGTGGTGAATCATCCTTTTAATGTACTGTTGGATCTTATTAGCTATTATCTTGGTGAGAATTTTGGCATCCCATGTTCATCAGGGATATTGGTCTGTAATTCTCCTTTGTGGTGAGGTCTTTGATTTTGGGATCAAGGTGATGCTGGCCTCATAAAACAAATTTGGAAGTTTTCCTTCCATTTCTATTTTTTTTAACAGCTTCAGAAGAATAGGTATTAGTTCTTCTTTAAATGTTTGGTAGAGTTAAAGCCGCTGCCTTCGGCTCAGGTCATGATCCCAGGGTCCTGGGATCGAGGCCCGCATCGGGCTCTCTGCTGGGCAGGGAGCCTGCTTTCTCCTCTCTCCTCTCTCTCTGCCTACTTGTAATCTCTCTCTCTGTGTCAAATGAATAAATAAAAAAATAAAAAAAAAATAATAAATAAATGTTTGGTAGAATTCCCCTGGGAAGCCATCCGGCACTGGACTCTTGTGGATTATAAGAAATAATGCAGAGGATCATAGAGAAAGGGAGGGAAAATGGAACGGAAAGAAATCAGAGAGGGAGACAAACCATGAGAGACTCTTAACTATAGAAAACAAACTGACAGTTGCCGGAGG